>JACXGJ010008029.1:0-28471 GCA_016801105.1 Esox niger | reverse complement strand
TGGGCTAGCCTTCAACGCCTGTTTCTGCTTCCTTGGTCTGTGCTAACTGGGCTAGCCTTCAATGCCTGCTTCTGCTTCCTTGGTCTGTGCTAACTGGGCTAGCCTTCGACACATGCTTCTGCTTCCTTGGTCTGTGCTAATTGGGCTAGCTTTCAACGCCTGCTTCTGCTTCCTTGGTCTGTGCTAACTGGGCTAGCCTTCAACGCCTGCTTCTGCTTCCTTGGTCTGTGCTAACTGGGCTAGCCTTCAACGCCTGCTTCTGCTTCCTTGGTCTGTGCTAACTGGGCTAGCCTTCGACGCCTGCTTCTGCTTCCTTGGTCTGTGCTAACTGGGCTAGCCTTGAACGCCTGCTTCTGCTTCCTTGGTCCGGGCTAGCTTCTGATACATGCTACATCTGCCTGCGCTGTCCAGTTACATCATTTATTGTAGTTTTTTTGATTTAGATCAAGACTGTTTATGAGACTGCATTCCCTTTGTTATCGAGATGTGTTGGCATACTACAGACTCCTGTTGTCAGGCCACACACATAAAGTCATGGTTTCGGGTGGGTTGCGGTCTCTCGGCTCAGTCGCTCTTATGGCTTCAGGCCCTATTCCAGACCACAGAGGCAGCTGTTATGAAAGCCCAGCTCCACTGACCAACTCCAGGAACAGCTTCAACCACCCTCCAGGGTCAGATCCAATGTTATTTGTCAGATACGCTGACGAGTTTATAACCACCGTTCCCGCCTCCCGGTCACTCTAAGACAGTGGAATTACAGACCATAACGTGGATCGACTTGGGTCAGTTTATTAGCCCGTTATTAATGGGTCTGGCTTTTATCCTCGAAGGGACCGGATTCTGACCACTAGATAAGTGATGCTGACGGAGGCGGTGTCTGATCCTGCTCAGAGCTGGATATTCAGATGTCCTGACCCGTGACCCTCCATGGTGATGGCTAACCGAGCCGTCGTCACAAGGCTCCATGATCAGTTTGGAATCAATCCCATAGCCTGAAAATCTTTGCCAAATTAGTACATTTGCTTAAATACAATCTAGGTTATCTTTGCTGACAAGGATGACGGACCGGCCCGGAGGGTATTCAGAACCTCTCCGGATCGGTGAGCCTACCGGAATGTCAAGACCGGCAAGTCCAAATCCCCTGTGTCGGACTCGGTGTCAGACAGAATGGAATCGCTCCGCCACCAGGGTAGATATTTTCCGCCCTGCGTAACAGGAGACGCCTGAAGACAGTTTTGTCATTGACCCCACCTTGTCATGCCTTGTTTTGTGTTACCCCATGTGAGACTACAGAGAGTTTTTTTTATATCGACCCTTCGTACTGCCCTCAGATTGGTTTGAGTTGTGTGAGAATTGACTGGTGCTGGAGTCATTGCCATGGTAAATGCATAGACAGTAATATAGGTTTATAGGTTGGTTATTATACAGGGTTCAATTCTGATATAACACAATATTCTGTGTGACGTGACCCAATCTGGGTGGAAAACGGATCTGACACATTCTTTGTGTGAGGATAGCATCTATTTCAATGGACTAATTCATGGGTGTGATATTCCTCTCGGGACACATCTGTCTTCCACAGAACTGACATTGTTACAGAAAAGGATTAAAGTAGTCGTTCTGCACCCAATGGGAAGTATACCCCCAACCAACACACAGGCTTCCTAACAAGAACAACTGTGCAAAAAAACGTGCTATTAATATTGATTCAGCAGCAGGATATGCTTCATTTATGTAGTCTGCTTTGCCTTTCACCACCCTCTACAGAAAACTGCACTTTCTTTGCTCATCACCTATCGCTGTTCACCTATCGCTCTTCCCCTCTCTCTCTGTCCTTCTCTTTCTATCCCTCGTTCTCTCTCTGTTTTCCCTCTCCTCACTCTCTCTTTGCCCTCATCTTTCTTCCACTCTCTCTCTTCCCCTCTCTCTCTGTCCTTCTCTTTCTATCCCTCGTTCTCTCTCTGTTTTTCCCTCTCCTCTCTCTCTCTTTGCCCTCATCTCTCTTCCACTCTCTCTCTCTCTTTCTCAGCTCCTCACCTCCCTTTCTGGCCTTCTCCTGTCTCTCTCTGTGGCACCATTTTACAATTCAATGGGCTTTTTTGGAAGTTACATTTTAGAAAGTGTATGCCAAAGCATTCAACAATGTAATAAGAAAAACATTAATTAATATCATGTTAAACATTTAAGAATTACATTTTATGTGTGTATGGTTGTGTATCTACATGTATGCTGTAATTGTATGTGTGTTTTGTGTGTGCGGGATTACTCTTCAGAGCTGAAATATTTATATATATATTTGGTATTAATAGACAGAATTTTTCAACCTACTTCTTTCTTATTTTCTTACGTATTTGTCAAATTTCAGGAGAAAGTGCATCTGTCTCTACCTCACTTTTTTGTGTTTTTGTTCTAAGTAGGAGTTTTTCATTTGATTGGTGATTTGGTTCATCTCAACTGATTTTTGGGAAGCAGCGCTGGTCTGAGATGTGTGGGGTGTTTTTACATTTGTAAGTCTGAGAGCCAGCTGACAGGGGTTCTTCTCAGGGTTCTCTTGGGTTCTAAGAGCGTTGAATTGAAGGGAGTCTTCAGGTCATGATTTGAGATGAATGAAAAAATGTAGTGCCCTTTTTTATAATGAATGTGAATCTGCTTAATTCTACTCTAAATGCATTTCTGTGTGTTTTTCTTTAGATATTAAGAATACATCTACAGAATTCTGCATGTAGAGGCTCAACTGGGGTTCTGTCCCATTTTGTATAGCTACGGTGACAGCGGACCTCATACTTCACTTCCATAGAGTACAGTTCACATGATGACACCATCAAATATTTTGCAGCATATTTTTATTCCAATATTTATCATATAGAACTGCTGCCTTTATGCATAGAGAGCTCTGCAGAGCATTCACTGCCATTCATCCTTTCTAATGTAAAGTGGTGTCCATGTTCCTGGCATTTGGACTTTTCTACCCTCTCTCTCTCTCTGCACGTCTCCTGTCTCTCTTCTCCATTCTCTTATTCATTCTCTGCCTCTCACTTTCTTTCACAATCCTCTACAGAAGATTGTACTGTCTCTGCCTCCTGCTCTCTTTCATAACCTATCACCTTGCGCTCTTCTCCCCCTCTCTCTATGTCCCTCTCGCCCCCCCATTCTCTGTCTTCCCCCCTCTCTCTCTTTGCCCTTCTCCTCTGTCTCTCTCTGTCTTTCTCTGCCCCTCCCTTTTCATGCCTCTCTCTCTTAATTCAGTTAAAATTAAATTTGGCATGGAAATCCTTTCTAAACATAGCCCAATAAAGTATGTATGGCAAGGGGAAATATATACATATTGGGTATGTTTACAATGCTGTTTGTGTCAGTAGTAAGTTGTACTGCTTTTTATTTGTATTGATTTGTTTTGTTTTTAATAATTTTTGTGGCTGTGCGTAATCAGTGGCAGCTATCTGTCTCCAGGTCCTACATTTGGCAGGTGGTTTAGATCATTTCACCTAATTTTTTGGGTGGTGTTCAAATAGCCTGTCTCCTCTCCAAAGTCTCGACAGTAATACCATGTTCACTGAGTTTTGTTGCAGACGCAGCCCTGGACACAGACACAAAGGCAAGCACAAGGCCCATAGGCATTTGTTAAACAACTCAAAGAGCATAAAACGCAACTCCTACGTTCAAAGGGATCCTCTTTCCCATTTCATAGCTGCAGCCCAGTAGTTCTGAATTAGAGGGGAGGCCGGGGGTTGTGGAGGGGTGGGGCTGGCCCTCCCAGCTGCCTCTGGAATGTTCCAGAATCCTGTGTTCTCCTGGGGACCAGCTCGATGTGGTCCTTTACCTCTATGCAGCAAGCTCTCCCTTGGTGGAGGCAAGAGACGCTCACGGTATCTTCTATCATTCATCCATTATCCATCATCCATCTGTCATCCATTTATCTCAAAGAGCTATAGAAGGCTCAGTTGATTACTCCTCTCTATACACAAACACACACACACACACACAGGTTTGTTTTCCATACTTGTGGGTTGCTTAGACCTAACCCTGACCCAGAAATCAATGTTCGCTAGGCGCTAACCCTAGTCATACCCTAAACCGAAACCTAAAGTTATGCTAGCCCTAATGCTAATCTCTAAATCTAACCACTAAATCCTAAACACGAAAGTAACCCCAATTCTAAGGGTTTGCCCAGTTGTCATTTTTTTCCTAAACCTAACTCCTGAGCCAAAAATCAACATTCCTCTTGTGGGAACCGGACGAAGAATCCTTGTGGAGTCAGATTTTTCTGCTTTTTCTTATCCTGTGGTCCCAGAGAGTACACACAACGTGGGTCACACACTCCCACAGGCAACACATGCAACACATACACACAACTCAACCAAAAGATGGTAGGGCCTGAGCCCCAACCAAAAGAAGGAGGGGAATCAGTACACGTCTCCACAAACTGTAGTCTAAAAATACATTGTGTGTGATCGGTGTGTGCGGTTGTGTGTGTGTGTGTGTGTGTGTGTGTGTGATTGTGTCTGCATGCGTGTGTGCCTGTACCGGCTTGTGTTAGTATGTTTTTAATAATTGGTGTGTTGTAACTTCGGAGGCTTTCTCCTTGTTTGAAAAGGCAAGCTGTTTCTTTATTTGATCTTTCTTCCATTTCTTTCCCCGCTCTCAAGTCTGCTCTCTAGTTTCCTTCCTCTGCTGACTCTCCTCTCCTCTTTTCTTATCCTCTCTGCTCCCCCTCTCCTCCCCTCCTCTATCCTCCCACTCCCACGGCACCTTTGTCATTCCCCTCCCTGCGTCTCACACTACTGAAGCCTTTTCCACACACACAAACACACACACACACACACACACACACACACACACACAGACTAAATATTGTGCATGACTGTGTGTAGGAGTGATGGGAGTTTGATCTAAAACACAAAAAAGGGCCAAGATGAGAAGATGCTCCTCCACGTGGCTGAAACATGTTTCCGTGTTCAGTGTCTTCCTAGCAGTGTACTAACGGATTACGGTCTGAAAGTGGACGCCATGCTATTTTATCGGCTAATCAAATTTCCTTCCGTGCAGCGTATTAACCAACACATTGTCCGTGTCAGATAGAAGCCAGTCATAATATTCTTCTAATTAAATGGGTAAGATCCCGTCAGCCAGTGCGGACCGAACACGTCCCCCTCGCCCCCCCCCCCCCAGGGCCTCTGTATGCACAGGCTCGGCTGCTTCATTGGCCAATCAGTCAGGGTCCATACAAAATTATAATGGCCCCATATCCATCAATTCCTTCAGTCATAAATCACACTTACAATGGTCAACTAGAGCTTGCCTGTTCCATTTGGATTTCCTCTCTGCATTTCCAGAATGCTAATTTAATTGGACTGCTTAGCTTCTCGTCGTAATGGCTGTTTTATAACACCTTTTTTGTTTGTTGTTCTACGCCTCCGTCTTGTTGTGATTTTTAAACCCCCCGCGTCAGATCGCCCATAAAGCTGTACTCGTCCCGAGTTCCGGTGCCATGAGAACAGTCGTAATGAGAACAGTCGTCATGAGAACAGTCGTCATGAGAACAGTTGTTATGGTGCTTTAATCTGTTTAACCAAGAAATGGCTTCTGCTGCTTATTCCCTTGTTCCCTCTTTCTCTTACCTCCTGTGTCCCTCTCTCATCTCTCCTATTCACTTCCAATTCACTCCTTTTCTCTCTTTATCCCCTCTCTACGTCTCTCTAATTCTCTCTCTCTCTCCTCTCTCTGCTAATCATGTATGTCTTCTATTTCCTTTGACTCCTTCCTGATGTGTCCTAAACCAGGCCTGACAAACGCCATGATGTTTTGCACTCCCCTGTCACTGTGTCCTCCCGATACTCCGCACACCACAGGCAGAGCCCGGGAGAACAGGCGTCCATGTCACACTTCCCTGTGTGACACGCCAAAAGATAGCCCCTCGTTTCCATAAATTATCAGCCATTTATCTCAAAGGAATATGCGACTGGCTGTACTCAACATTCTTGTTGATTTTTTCCCCAAACACCCAGTAATCATATTACGGCGCTACGAATGCGACAGTACAGCTCCTTGGTTTTTTAAAATGCACCGCATGTCGTCTTTGACTAAGATAAGCAGAGGATCTGTAACGGAAGGTTATGCCAGGGCTGGGATGAGATATGAGGCATTTACAGACCTCTTACTATCCCCTCAAGAACATGAGTGCAATCTCAACCCTTCCGGGTTTTTTAAAGATTTGTTTTGTGAAAGTGTGTCTCTTATACCTGACCCCAATGGACTTGTGACACTAACGCGTTTGCAAGTTAAAAATAGCTGTTAAACCAGTCTTAAAGTAGCAGTTTTCTACTCGTTCTGCAAATTGTGAAAATGTTGGCCGTTGGGGGCAACGGAATTCAGTATGAATTCAGTTAAACCAAATGGCACCTGTCCCTGTTGTGAATGCCTCTGTCTCTCTGTAAACTGGAGCTGTTGTTTGGAAAGGGGGAACACGGCGCCCTTTCACTGCCTGTTGCCTGCCCAGAAATAACAAATGGTTCTTTCATTACTTGTTACAAATAAAGTTTTGAGTTTTAAAGTCCCCTTTTTCTTTTTCTTTCTATGGCAATATGTTCCATCACTGTCATGGAAAGCCACGGCTGTCACTGAAAACTCAATCTCTCTCTCCTGCTCTTAGTCGAGAGAACCCGGGAAGTGAGGAGAAAGTTCTATGTGCTTTCGTGGTGACAAGTCGTTTATATAAAAAAATACGTTACACATCTCAGATATAGAGAAAGAAATGCCTTACCTACGTAGTTCAAGGCTTTGAAGAGACAGGAGGAAGTTGCTTGAAGCATGAACAATGTTTGCCTTGAGTTCTGCTTCTTGCATGTAGGCCTCTCGTAGGCCGTCTGTACTCACCCTATGTGACCTTTAACCTGAGAGTTTGTGTGTCTCTCTGTGCGTGTCCTGGTGGGTCTGCGACTCAAAGGCCTCACCACATTCTGCTAATCCAGGTTTTTTATTTCTCCCTTGTCTGTTCGGTGTGGTGTTATTCTCACCAGTCTCTGTTGTTATCATGGCCGGCAGATCCTTTTATCCAAAGCAATTTACCGTCGTGCATAGAGTTCATGTGTGAGTGACCCCAACGGGAGTTGAACATGTAAACCTCCCGCGATGGTCCATCAGTTGATCCACACGGGTCACAGGGCTGCGTTCAGTACGAGCAATAAAAACAGTGTTCCATGCTCAATTAAACAGAACCGTCGCTGTACTGAACATCATTTAATCGAGCCCGGGCGCGTCTGTGACATGTTTTTCTCTTCTCCCTTGACCTCTGACCTCTGCATGTTTCTTTTAGACCTCCTGGCCGTTCCCAAGCATCCCTACGCCGCCATGGAGAACTGGGGCTTGAGCGTTTTCGTGGAGCAGAAGATCCTTCTGGACCCAGAGGTGTCCTCCTTCTCATATCAGATGGAGCTGACCATGGTGGTGGTGCATGAGATCTGCCATCAGGTAAGCTACGGCGCGCTGCGCGACGCTACGCTTTTAGCATGAGTCGGGTTATGCTTCACTAGCGTACGCTACGCTACACAAACCTTCGCTTGGCAATTCTACACATGCTTTGCTAAAAATGAAATAGGAAATAAAATGTATGTACTTTGCTGCCGGTATTGTCGACTCTGTCTCACTCGCATTGTCACCAAGACACACGCAAGCACACACACACACAAACACACACTCGCACACAAAAGTCGTCTTCCTCATTTGTGTGTCTGTGATAATGAAGCCGTTGGAGAGTAGAAGCTATGCCACACACACACACACACACACACACACATACTAACAAAGTGGTCTGCTGCCATGTCCACAGGTTAATGAAACCTGGATGGAGATCAAAGGCAACCATCTGGTACCGTCATTACTGGTAATGGAAAACTCAGGTCCGTGTTTCTGCATAGGACTTGCGTCATTAATACACCAACGACCCCACATTAAAAGGAGCATTATTCCAATACAGTGTCATGACAAAATGAACCCCACAGTCGTAGTTGTTCATTCATCGAGTGCGACACAGTGTTTTTCTATCGAAGGGGGTGGAGATACGTACTGTTGACCTGTTACGGTTAAGCATAACAAGGTCCTTGAACCTCTGTGGTTTGTCCTGCCGTCTTATTGACGAGGTTTGGTTTACTGGGCCGGATTGTGGACCCTTTAAAACCCGTTCCATTAAACTTAAATTTGACCCCTTTTACCCGTTTATTTCTCTGTCTAGAAAACAGCCCTGTTTTCTTCAGCTACAGACTCAGCACTTTGTTATCAGGGGGTTAGTAGGTCCAGAGGGTGAAGGTACTGTGCTCAAAGTAGGTTTAGCTATCTTATCTCATCCCCAATCCCATCCCTCCTCAATGATAAAGGTTTGGTTTACGATCCTTAAAATGATCTAGGTGAGAACAACATTATCTGTTTCATGTGCACTTCATCTTAGCACAATTCAATTTTCTCATTTCTTAGAGCCTTTTCTTTTACTTTCTTAGGTAATTATTGTACAGATATTTTATATACTGTAATGGGGGCAAAATTGTACTTCCCCCCCATGACTAGGGGGCAGGGCAGCATTTAGAGTAGCATGGCTGGGCACATCTTCTGAAGGACTCTAGAACACTCATCATGCCCTGCCGGGGCTCTAGAACACTCACCGTGCCCTGCCGGGGCTCTAGAACACTCACCGTGCCCTGCCGGGGCTCTAGAACACTCACCGTGCCCTGCCGGGGCTCTAGAACACTCACCGTGCCCTGCCGGGGCTCTAGAACACTCACCGTGCCCTGCCGGGGCTCTGGAAGTGCGTTAACATCATCATCATCACAAACATGATACTTGTATTTTCATCATATCATGAGACTGTCTGCAGCTGGTGGATTATTAATCTCTCCTCAATAATTCATCTTCCTAAAAGATTTAAAAATGCTTGTCAGGCTTAGGGGGTCTTGTAAGTGATGCTGATTTATTTGCAGGGAAATTGGAGTGAATCAAAAAGGACTCTAACTCAACATGGCAGCTTCTGAGATGTTGTTGTGTAGGCTTGTTGGTTAACAGAGTAATCAACCAGAAAAAGGATATATTAGCCTTCATGTTCATTTGAGATCATCGGCATGTGTAAAAACATTACACGCACCCAATGCCTGTAGGGAAGTCGTTTCCCTTTCTATCCTTTATTTACTCAAATTAGCTAAAATGCCAGCCGGTTGTTAAGCCCACCCTGGAGCTTCCATCACAACTTAGATATCAACTAGATTTAGCATTTTTTTTAATTGTCATTGTATTTCAGAATGTTTCATACTACTTTCATTTCTAATTGGATTTCATGGCGTGTGTTAATGTCCTGCTTATTATAATATAATGGTGTTATCATCAGAAATCGAGTGTGTTATCCCGTGCCACATCTTATGTCAACGAGAACGCAGCTCCCCGTCGCCCCAAGATGCATGCTTCTGACTACTAATGTAACACACACATTTGTTCTGCACCCCTGTGTTTCTCCAGGAAATGCAATGATTCTTTTTAAGTCATGCCATTGGACTCATTAGCTGTTATGCGGCCCAGCAGTCAAACGTCTGACCAGTAACCTAAAGGTCGCTAGATTGAACACCTGGAGCAGGAAAGTGAATCTGTCGTTCGAGGTGAATCTGCCGATCAAGGTGAATTGGTCGTCCATGAAATGGTCGTTCGAGGTGAATCTATCGTTCGAGGTGAATCTGTCGTTGGAGGTGAATCTGTCGTTGGAGGTGATTCTGTCGTTGGAGGTGAATCTGTCGCTCGAAGTGAATCTGTCGTTCGAAGTGAATCTGTCGTTCGAAGTGAATCTGTCGTTCGAAGTGAATCTGTCGTTCGAAGTGAATCTGTCGTTCGAGGTGAATCTGCCGATCAAGGATAATTGGTCGTCCGTGAAATGGTTGTTCGAAGTGAATCTGTCGTTCGAGGTGAATCTGACGTTCGAGGTGAATCTGACGTTCGAGGTGAATCTGACGTTCGAGGTGAATCTGACGTTCGAGGTGAATCTGACGTTCAAGGTGAATCTGACGTTCGAGGTGAAACCAAGGAGATAATCTCTAACGGCAACACAGCCGGTAATCAGGGCATCCCTCCAAGGTCTTGTCTATTTGGAGGGGTTGGACTAAAGGTAGGACCCAAATCTTGTTTGGAGAGCTTATGTATAAACTAAATATTCCCCCTTTCTCCAAAGATATAAGTATATGGACTGGAGTACCATGAAAACAAATTCCTTAATTACCTATGAACTTGATGTTATAATGGTAGATTTGCCACTGCAATTTAGATGTGATGATATAGCTACTAGAAAAGTGTTAAATAATGTTAAGAGATAAAGAGGAACTGACTATAGTATGTGCGTCCAGCCTCCGCTATTTGTTGAATACATATTTGTAACTTATATCAGGTAAACCTTTTGAGGTGAAACCACTGGCAGAATCTACTAGTAGGCTGCTTTACGCAAACATCCAGACTGCATTGCAAGCATTAGAGAACCCCAAAATACTGTGTGTAATTTGTTTTATTCCTAAGGACTAACTGCATTTTACAGTACGAATCCAGGCAATTCCGTGGGCGCAGATGGCGTTAGTAGTTATTTCTACTCGAGAGACCTCTGTCCTCATCCATTCCTTGTGGGTTTCGTATGTTTTGTAAAAGACATACATTAGGAACTCCATGAGTCTCCAGTCATGTAACCGCGGCTTTAGAAATGTCTTTGCTAAGTCCTAATGCAAGGAGACACAACTACATACTATTGATTAGTCGACACTGAATCACCCTGAAAGAGAAACCTTTTAACATAGATTTCATACAATATCCGTCGGAATAATATGATTTATTGTCCATTATCATGGAAATTATTTTTATAATTTTAGCACATGCAGACGAAACACCTTAGCCTATATTAAATGTAATATTGAAAACCGGAGTGTTGGTTTACAGGCCACCCATTCACCCACAAATAATTAGTCTCTGAGGCTAACTGTTCAACTGTTTGTCGGTGTCATACGATCCACGGTTCAGCAGCCGTGCGGTCCATCGAAGGGCTGCGCACACTCACACAAAGATCCTATTGCTTTTACTTGGGAAATGTCTCTTCTCGTGGTTTATTGTCTCCCGTTGTGGTTACAGTAGGACGCGTCACCAAAGAGTTTCTCCATTTAATGCCCGCTCCGTCTTCATTAGCCTGTGATACGCAGCCGAGTCCTATCGGAAATGACAGGCGGGGGGAGATGTCGGCCTCAGGGTCACACACACGCACTCACAAACGCATGTGCGCATGGACCCGCGCCCCCCCCCCCCACACACACACACACA
Organism: Esox niger; assembly: GCA_016801105.1. Classification (NCBI taxonomy): domain Eukaryota; kingdom Metazoa; phylum Chordata; class Actinopteri; order Esociformes; family Esocidae; genus Esox; species Esox niger. The sequence continues at coordinate 17,152 of JACXGJ010008029.1, read as the reverse complement.
CACACACACACACACACACACACACACTGTTCACTAGCCATTAACACAACAAGACTTCTATTAGCGGCAGCCCGATTTAAAATGGAGGACATTTATTTTTAGTTTAAAGGGATGTGTCAAAGGGATCCTTAATTAAAGAGTCTGTCGAGATCGAGGAGTCTGACTGGATGCCTTGTCTCCTCGGGTTTCAGCTAAGGGTTTAGGTGAACAACACAGAAAGGTGTTTAAATGGGATCCGTCACACACCCGTCTCTGACAGATATCTGTGAATTCCAATTAAATACACAGACAAATGGAGCGAACCTGATTCAGCAGCTGTACAGGGTCTGCGTTGATGAGTCATTGGTTTGTTTCCAAATGACACCCTATTGCATTCTGTTGACGTCCAGAGAAAACGGAATCTGCCAGGGCGAATTGGAACAGCCATTTATATTTCCAATACCAGGCCTCTATTCAGCTTGTCCTCAACATGAATAACTACTTGTAGTGTAAATTGACAACCCGGCATGTAATGATCTCATCAGTCATAAGATTTGGTTCAAAGAGGCCAAAAAAAACAATTTGAATGAACTGCTTCTCAGTCTGTATGTTGATTTGGGTCCCCATTTGATGACATCATGGCAACAACTAGTCTTTCTGCATTCTGACAAATCACCCAAAACAGTGAACGAAACACAAAAACAAAACATATACATGTTCACATTACAGACGTTACATGGAAAACAGAAAAAGTTTTGCTGCAAAGAATTCCTGCTACATTTAAAATAAAACAATCAATAGGACTAAGGTGATGTATGTGTTTGTGGAGTGTTTGTGTGTTAGCAAGTGTCAATTAATTTAATTGCAGGACATAATAAACGCAAATAATATTTGTGAACTTGTGGAGTCATGCTAGGCTATGGTAATTACATTTTCATACAACGTGCAGTGCTCTCAGTAAGGGAGAGAAGGAGCGAGACAGACAGAGATCTTGCTAGATGTGTGTGTTTGAGGAAGAGTGAGTATGTGTTTGTAAGAGGGAGAGATTTTGAGCTATACTTGCTTTGTGGGAGTTTTTGAGATTTTTGACTGTGTGAGTGAGATACGCTGTTAGCTAGCGTATGGGTGTTGTTGTGATACAAAATAGCTTTGTGTTTGTTGTTGAGATACATAGTTAGCTAGCTATGTGGGTGTTGCAGAGATTCATTGTTTAGCTCTCTGGGTTTTGTTGAGATATGTTGTTATTTAGCTCTGTGGGTGTTGGTGAGATAAGTAGATAACTAGCTATGTTTTGTAGTACATTAAAGGTGTGGACCAGAATTACTTAAGTGTTGTCACAAAGAAAATAAATTACGATTGTATATGGTATGAGAATTTGTATCATTTTTAAGCAGTGCTGTCTAGCCTTGTGAAGGCCCTAAGCAATATTTGATTTGGGGCCCCCTATCAGTCAAGGGCTCCCTAGTACTTGAAGGAACCCTAACTGTCGCGGGCCCTATGCCTGGAGCCGGCCCTGCTTTTAGGATTTACTGGTTAGTTTGGGGTTAGGAATTAGGCCTTGTAAACATTAGGTAGTTTAGGTTTATGATAGGTTAGGGTTAGGGTTAAGGAATAGGGACAATTTATTTCTGTGTCTGACTTAGGTCTCAGGCCTACACAAGGAATGAAAGTGAAGTTGTGTGTGCGCGTGCGCGCATGCGAAAGAGAGAAGCCGTTAGCTTACTGTTTGTGAGATAGTATGTTGAATGTTAGAGATTGCTAACTAGCAAGGTCTCTGTCTGAGCACTGGGTTGGTGTGAAAACTGGTGTGCAAAGTCTGTGTGATTCCTCCTGGGGTCTGAAAACTCCCCTCTAATGAGTTTTGTTACCTCATGTTCCTTGGTTCCTGTGTACGAGCCGGTAATGAGATGTCCGCTGCCACCCCCCCACACACACACACACACACACGCATCAACGCATTGCATCTAGTAGAGGTCCAGAAACTTCAAAGGGTGAAGTCTTTAACGGTTGCTGCCTGGCAGTCTGCAGTTCCCTCAGTGGACGCCTATAGCACGAGACAATTAGAACCGTGCATTATAACGGAAGTTGTGTTGGTGTAGGGGTCGAAACAATACACTGTTTTGCTGACATGTGGTGGATTGGAGATGTGACCTTTGACCCCTGAAGTAGGTAAACAAAACATGCCACACACACTGCTGCTTCCCAGAGATATCCCTTAGCAAAAAGCTACGGAAGCTGAGTCTACAGCTGTCTGCTTTGATCTGAAATTAAATTATTCAAGGTGTTGAAGTGCATTCTGCTTGTTTATTTTCTTTGTTTTCTCTGTCGTTTTAAACACATTTTCTGTATGTGCAATATATCAACACGGTAGAGTTTTTGATTGGGCATTAAGAAACCTGGCTTGGCCCCAGATCTTTGTGCTCTGTCGAAACCAGTGGCGATTGACATAACAAAGAGTGACGCTGGAGCTGGCGCGACAACACCAACCGTCCGCTAGAGCCCCAGTCGGTTGGTCTTTGCATTCGTCCTAGTTTATAGTCAACCCTAATTCAAAAGGCCGTGTGCACGCGTTGATTTGCCGCTGCCTTGCAGCTCGGACTGCATCGACTTCATCTCAGCTGCCGGCTTTCAATTACTTTCTCACTTTTGTGAAATCTTTACATAAAGTCCGTAATTGGACAGGATGTGGTATTTCCGGGCTCCTCATTGACATTCAGTGAGCAAAATGAATCAGCACACTTGGAATATTCTAACAGCATATAGCACTGGGAAGATTGGATCTATATGATGCATTCACATGACACCACATTGAAGCACTTTAACTGTCAGGGAATAATAGCGATGCATGAGTGTACAATAAAATAATAACATGAAAAGTGTTACTGGAATAAGAAACAATTTATGTCAGTTTGTTGGTTATACCGATGTACTTTTCAAGTTTGTGTGGGTGCTAAATTTGTCCAAAAGGGAACAATAAAAGTGCTTTTCATTTTCTTGCCTTTTGAAGTTCATCTGCAGTAGGCCTACATGGCGCTCAATTGAGTCTAATTACCGGTTTTACATTCTGCGCTTCCATCAAATTGTCGCTCTCTTGGATCAAGGAGGACTATACAGTAGAAGAAACAGGGATTTGCTTATTTCTTCTCTGTGAATATTTAACAGCTGGGAGGCGGATCTGCGGCCTGTTATAACTGCGGGAATTACTAACGGTGGCTTGATCAAACGGGCTGATCTATTATTTGCCCGTAAACGGAGGTAGACGCGACAAGCGTGGAAAAGTGTGGGCCGAGGCGTGGTGTTTCAGGTGACCTAGATTGCCAACCACCTAAGAAACCAACAGCCGTTTCAGGCATCAGCGACGGCGAATTATATTAATTCTGTTATTTGGTCCCCAAGGAGCGTTTGGAAACCATACATAAGACTGTCATAGTCGTGGCATAGCAAATACATACCAAACGGCTCCCTATTTCCTACATAGAACATTACTTTTTACGATAAAGGATGCCATTTGCAATGTGGATCACTTGACTGCAGACGACTAGCCTATCAGCAGCTCTTTATTTAGGTATGCAAATATTTGCCATGTTGCAGTTAGAGGTTAGTGGGACATCTGGTTGACGAAGTGTTTTCTCTACTCAACAACCTTGTTCTAATTTTCCATTATTTCACGGTATTTTCATCCTGTTTGAACATCTTTGAAAAATATATTTATAGTTTATCAGAACCATCGAGATAGATTTGAATTACAAGAGGTGTTCTGTGTAGTTCTATGACCACACGGGTTCGACAGGTCTTCCATTCAAAACAAACCTTTTAGTTTGGGCTAATCGTTTTAGTTGAAAGATGTAAGTGGCATTACAAAATGTTCCTGTGAAACATGAAAATTTTACTTTTTGTTATGGTTACTGTGGCATTTTATTAGGAATAATTTCTGTATTGAATTGTAACAGTAATAGATAGTATGCATTGCCATTTGTTTATTTATAGAGGGACTTTAGATAATAATCAGAAACAGAGTTTCACCTCACCTCTCAGATTCATGACCCATGATAGCCAACAGTTGTAGCTCAGAAAATGGTACACCTAACATTAGCTAGTGCAGTGTTCTCTTATTGTTTTCCAGAGCAATATTTGGAGTTCACATAATTTCAGATGTTTTAAAGTAGTTAAATGTTGAAGTGTATTTGGATAAATTTTTTGTATTCATTTATATACTAATACTATTGTGGTACGTATTTGAAAATACTTACAAATACGCAAAAGAAATGTCCTTTGCGTTAAGTCTAGGAGTCTGAACAGTATTTGAAATAGGTATTTGAAAATTGTTCATAAAACAAATGTGTACACTATTGAAATATGTAATTTTACAGAAAACTCTCAAGTTATAGTTATTTCATAAAATCTTCCTGTTTTTAATTACTGAAATACACAGAAAATAACAATGTTAAATATCAGACTCATTAATAAGCATTTAAACCTAGTCCTGCATTTTGTATACAACATAAAATTGGCAAAAAGTTTCAATGTTTGTGATTCCTGTTTTTTACAGACAAGCCTCTCTTGATAAAGGTTAAAGCAGAATTGTGTCTGGCTTGTATGACAAATTAGATTTTCTATGGAAATGTGTTCATCCTTGTGCTCTCAGGTATTGCAGTGCGATAAGGTAGACAATGCTTAGGGCAGACAAGATTCATCTCCAGCCCGGGTTGCATTGTGGAAAAATTTGACAGACATTCATTCCTTTTACACTTTGAACAGAGCTTAATCCCGCTATCATGCGCTCTCTGACAGGAAGCCATTACGTTTGGGTTGACAGTCGGGACACATGCAGAAGACCGTGCTGTTTAACTGTTATTTTGTCTTTATGTGTTGAAGTGGTTTGGTGACCTGGTGACTCCGGTCTGGTGGGAGGACGTCTGGCTGAAGGAAGGCTTCGCTCACTTCTTCGAGTACGTTGGAACGGACTTTCTCTTCCCGAAATGGAACATGGTAAGATTTCGGTTGTTTTCTGAACACTGAATGAACACTTTGCAATTGCACAACTACTTCAGTAACGACCCAGCCTCACTTCCCAAGTCTTACTTATCACTGATTTCTAATGATATCCAACCACTGAAACAGTTTCACATACTAATGACCGGGCTGTCATTCGATCAAAGAAAAGAAAACACATTATTCTCTCTATTTGCAAACTGAATAACATTCTGTTAAATCATTTATTATATTACACTCTATTTCTGTCTAGCATGACAAACCATTGATTTTCAGCTTTAACCTCTGAATCGGGATTCCAGTCTTTTTGGTTTTGTATTTATCATCGTTTAAGTGCGGATGCGCGCTTGCATCTTCGGTTTGGATAACGTAACGTGTTTGCTGCGTGGAACAAACAGACAAAGTGCTGTTTGCTAAAAGTCACTTTGGGTTCCCTCCAAGTTTCCAGACAGCGATTTATTCATGCCGATGTGGAAAACACAGTTTGTTTCGATACATTTCCAATTTATTTCTGCGTTGATAACTAAACAGTGACGGGTCACATAAATCTTGCGTTGCGGTTGTAATTTACACTGATTCCATCTCAGTAGATATGGCAGTAGCATTTAAATAGAAAGTGGCCTCCTTCCCTGTGTGTGTGTGTGTGTGTGTGTGTGTGTTTGTGTGTGTGTGTGTGTGTGTGTGTGTGTGTGTGTGGCTGTTTGAAGACCAATATTTCACATCCTGGCCAACAGGCCGTCTGAAGCATGGGGCGACACGCTGGACTGCGCTCCACGGTTAATGTATTCCCTGCCTGTGTAGCATGACACCAACGCTGTCGATGGATGCACCCCTCACATTACACACACTGGTTAACAAACCAACAGCCCTTCCCACTGTCTCCTCCAGTGTCAATAGTCCCGGCTGGCGTAGCACTTAGCTTAGCATGAGGAAATGTATGGGATATTAGACATGGGTTATAGGCGCTGCGCTGGTGTTCAAAATTGGTATAAGTAGCTGCATAACGGCACTTCTTTACTTCTTCATATCAGCCTGAGCAAAGCCTCCTCAACTGTTTTTAACCACAAGTTAACTAACCACAACTTTTCTGATGTTGAGCACTTGTGTTTTGTGCTGGAAACATATAAAACCATCTATTTCTTCTAAACTCTGTCTAACAGGCAGATGGCAACACTTACATTTCACTCAGTTGATTTTATAAAAGGATGCAGAGACTATGGATATCCATTAAACTCAACAGATACGGTGGGCTTTGGGTATTCATTAAAAAAAAACTGTGTTGGATTTCAGACCGGCAGATACCAATGGGCCCAGAACCGGCAGGTAATTGGCAAACTCCTGAAGCATGTTAATCAACATTTTGGTATTTCCAACTCCATAGTAGTTTTTAAATTGCAGTTGATCAATTATTCATTGAATTGAAGGGTGAATAGTTTTGTCTGTTGCTTTGGCTTTCCAAGTGTGGAACAATCCCCAAGTCAAGGTGCTAATGTGTTCATAGGCAGTTTGAATTCATTAGTCTTTATTAAAAGGCTGTGTGGAGACCTAGTGATCATTAAATCATTTCCAGATGCCTTGTTTTAGTATTTATGTACTGGTATTGTCTTGGAAAAACAACCAATTAAAATGATTAAGAAAGACATGAATCCCTTCTATGCATAATTACACTTCAAAACTCTTTGTTTTAGATCCCAACAGAAATATTATAATTATCACTTCAGTTAATCAAGGCAGTTGATGCAAAAAGACAGACTGACGGAGAAAACCAACAGACACAAACCAGATCTCTTGATGTTACACCTCTTCATGGAGAACAAGGACTCGTATCAGTGGTTGTATTCCAAAAAAACATTTAATTGGCGTGTCAAAGCAGAATGTCCGTGATGAGGGGAAAACGGGTGTGGGCTGCTGGTCCACAACGTGACAGCTAGAACTGGTTGCCGGGCTTTGTCTTTTCCTTTGTCTGGGGAAAAAGCATTCGTACGAATGAGTCTGCTGAGTACACAAGTGCAGGTCCTTTTCCCGATTGGACCTTGAGCAGCTTACATCTTATAGCCGGGTGAACACGCGGCGCCAGTCCAGACCAGGAGCTGTTTAACGAGATCACGTTGGAGAGTTCTGCCTGAGTCGCAGTCGACAGGCCCTGGTTGACATCCTGGACTGGGTGGGTGATGACGGCCATCGCCGTGACTCCAGGTTTAGAAATCCACGCCATGCCAATGACACACTTCACTTTAGAGCTAGTGCACTACATTGAGAAGGGAGTATGGTCAGAACGAGTGCACGGCGGAGCCAACACGGATTCCCTTTGGGACAGCCACGGCTGAGGTGTGAGATCTAGCGGTGACTCGGACACAGGCCTCATTGGGTTCTGATTGGTGTCCTGCTGTGTGTGTGCGCGTGTGCGTGTGTGTGCGTGTGTGTGTGTGTATCCCAGGGCAACCAGTAGTCAGTACGGAGGTGGCAGACTGAATGCAGAGGCGGTGGGGGGCGGAGACACCTGCTGAGCGAGAAAACAACCCCAATTAAATATGATCAGGTCTAACGCTCCTGTAGAGAGGGCATATGGTCCAGATGGAGGGTCTCTCTCAACGGCGGACGTTTAATAGGACAGTTAAGGGACTTGCATGGCATCTGCACTTCTTCACCAGCTGTTCATGTCAATCTCTTTTTTGTCTCTCGGCCTGTATCACTTTTCATCCCTCTCTCTTCTCTCTCTCACTTTCTCTTTCTCTCTTTCTTTCTTTCTTTCTTCCTTTTCTTCTTTCTTTCTTTGTCTCGCTCTCCGTCTCTCACTTTCTCTCCCCTGATTCATACCTGCTCCTCTTTCGGACAGGAAATATAGACATCTTTGAAATGCCGGATGTATTCTCAAGCGTAACATAGCGGCTGTTTGGCCATAATGGTTGATTGTCACAATTAGTCAATAGAGTGGCATAAACCAACATACATTGTCTTGGTACCAAATGATATCCCCAATATACTGCAGTGCTTTTGTGCAGAGGTCTACTGGGCCTCTGGGACATTCATATTATCCCATCTGGTCACAGCATCCCCTTCAATATCGTCCTCAAAAGAATATTGATTACTTTATAAATGGCTCTCAAGGACTGTAGGACAATTTTTTTCTCCTACATTGTGCAATCCAAGGGTAACTAGGAAGTAATTCCACCCGAGATTTGGTTAGTGTTGCTCGGAATAATGACAACCTCCCATGTCAAAATCAGCTAATTTGTTTATGCCCGAGCCAGTGGAAAGATATTTTGCTTAGATATTGTTCCATTGAGACTTGGTTAGATAATTATATTTTAGTCATCAACGTTCACTTTGGTAAATACGTTTATTACAACATCTGTGTTTGTTTTTGCATTATGTGCTAATCAGCGTAGTACAGCCTGACATCATTTTGGTTTGACACCAAATCTCTTTTGGGTTATTTTTGCATTATAAGGTGTTTCCTTTTTTCCTGCTCAGAAGGATTAAGCAAAGATTAGTCCTTGGGGGGAAAATAGGTGACTTTGTAATCCCACTGTTACAGTAATATAATGTCTTAGCCATTCTGTGTGAACAGAGCTGCGCGGCAGCGTTTGTCACTGGTAGTGAAGAATCTAGAAGAATCTGCAGAGAGATGGGAAATGGTGTTCAGTTTAGTCATAAACTGGTCTCTTGCAGAAATGAACTGGAAATGAACAGTTGTTCTGAGCTATATCAGTGTCTCGACTCCTTAGCAGCGTCATGCTAATGACAGTGGACACGTTGAGGCGTGAAAGACAGCAATCTTCCGTGATCCACTGCACATTTTAATGTAACTCCCATTAGGATGAGTATGTTTTTTCAGGAAAATGGAATGAAAAGAGAAGTGCAGAGATATACTCTGAGGTTTCGATCCATCACAGGGGAAACTCATTCTCTGGCGATGGAGTCTCTAATTTCCTGAAGAGAAGAAAGTACTAACCCGGCTGTCAGATGTTTTATTAAACATCACAAAAGCCGTGAATAACGGGCAATTTGTTTCGTACTAATCCTCTGTCGGGATGACGTTGCATTTCTAACCTCTCGCTCCCAGAAAAGACAGCGTCACACCTCTCGTCCAATCATAGACGGATACATCCTTTCCTGTCTCTGTGTTTGTCTCTCCCCTCCCATAACTTCCCCCCAGAAGGCAAACATTGACATCTTCCTCGTTCCTCCTGACATGTCAGGGAAACCAATTTCCATAACAAACGAGCCCTCATCCACCCAGAAGGTTGTCTGTCTTCTTGCCAACTCGCAGTGAAGCCGTACCTCATCCCGTCTGAAGGAAGGGGTGTGGGGGAGGAAGGTTTTGGGGTGAGGCGAGAAGAGAGCTGGAGTTATGGGGCGGGTGAATGAGAGTTGACGGGGGAATCTTAAGTTGATGAGAGGCCAGGGGTTAAAGGGTGAGGTGGGAGGGGGGCGAGCTTTGATATCTTAGCGGTCAGATTCTCTGCCTGTAACCGAAAGTCTGCAGGATCAAATTCCAGAGCCGACAAGCAGATGAACGCGTGGTTCAGCCCTCGAGCAAGACTCTCATCCCTATTTGAAACGCTGTAATGTTAATGCAGGTTTTTATGTAGTTGGGGAGTGTGTGTATGGGGGGGGGGCAACAGGGTAATGCTGAGGTGTGGATTATTCATTGTGGTTTTAATTGATCACCAAGCAGTTTGTTTTTTTATATTTGGGTTGTTAGTTACTTCAGCTCCCATGCCATGCTATGTAATAATGTTAATAAACTGATTATATTTGTATCTTGTGCAGATTGGAATTACGCCTCATCACTCTCAGCAGGATGAGCATTGTGATTATTATGTATAGAGATTAACAGCATTACCATCACCTGAGATAATTAGTAAATGTGTTCTAAGCCAGCGCTATCTCTTACTCACATTCAGGTCTTGACACCTATTTCCGGATGAGACATGGAAAATATTCCGTAGTTGTTATCCTGCAGTTGTGACTAACACATTTCTGACTTGTGTCTTCGAACTTTCCCGAGTTCTGAACTCTGACCTTTTAACCCTGACCCCCAGGAGAAGCAGCGGTTCCTGACTGATGTTCTCCATGAGGTGATGCTGCTGGACGGTTTGGCCAGCTCCCACCCCATCTCCCAGGAGGTCTATGAGGCTGTGGACATAGACAGGGTTTTCGACTGGATCGCATACAAGAAGGTACACTAACACAATGGTGATAACACATACACATCCAAAGACTTCTACGCACACACACACACACACACACACACACAACAGCTGGACCTAGATCAGAACCATAGCTTCACTAAGGTCAAATTAACTGCATCTCCAATGAATGGAGTATACATCCCGCTTTCTTTCCACATATATTCATCAGTGGCACTTCCACCATAGGTTTATTACCGACTAAACTGAGACCATCTCCCAGCGTTGAGATTTAATTAATCTGCTGGGTGTTTGATGTAAAACAATTTTGGTTTAATTCAGAAGCTCTTTGCATATAAATGAGAGAGGAAATAATACATTGGGACAGAGATGAGACGAGAAAAGAGAGAGAAAGGAGGAGATGCAGATGGAGGATAGGAGAGCTAGAGAGAAAGACAAAGAGGGTGAGATTGAGGGAGGAGAGGAGAGAGACACATTGAAAAAGAGAGAGCCGAGAGTGAACAGGAGAAAGAACGAGGAGAGACACTGCGAAAGAGAATCAGAGAGATAACGGGAGAGGAGAGACTGGGGGAGGGAGTCGGGAGAGGGGAGAGGGGAAGAGTTGGCTGGTGGCTTTGGGGGAATGATGGCGTAATAAACAGCTCAACCAGGGAGAGGCAACATTTTTTGTAATTACATCTCTCTCCAGATAAATGGTTGTATATAAGCCTTGTGAAAAAAACATGTTCATCTCAGAATACCAAGTAAAACACAAACAGCACAGATGTAGAGCGGAAAAGAGAAACACTGAATTTTTACCATGAATCTACAAGGGTATCAGATAAATAAGAAAACGTTGTATAGTAATAGTTTTCAAACCATCCAGGCTTTGTCATATAAAAGATGTGCATCACAGCATACCAGTTCATGGACAACAACTGCTAAAACAAAACCAGAAAAAAATAGAAAGAAAACATTGGCTGTTTTTCTTCCAAAGCAGCAGGGCTGCAGCATAAATCCAATTCAGTTGATTTGCGAGCGTTAGTCTGTTGTGTTCTGTGTGAAATAAGTTTATGACTGAATACCAAGTATAAGACAACAAGTGCCGACAGAAGTAAACATGAACCATATTGTGGCTGAGTTTTGCCTGAGATGAGAATAGAAGAGATGGAAACTTCTTTTTGGACTGTCTTTCAGTCCTATTCTGCTGATTTACGGACTTCAGTAATTTCCAGTTGTTCTTACTCACGTCCCAACGCCAGGTGCCTGGATACAGATCTTAGCTGTATTATGTTTCCAACACACGACGCCCCTGGGGGTACCTTATTGCTATAGTCAACTGATCAACAACTATTTTCTTTTTTTGTCCTGCCCACAGTATACAGTCTGAAATACCAGGTTCAACCAGTCATCACAGCGCAAACCACTCGGATTAATAACAAGCGTTAGGAACTGTAGGTGGTTTCCTCTGTGACGATTGCCATTGTGTATGAGACCATATACCCCAGGTATGACATTGGTAACTAGTTTGTAGTTTATATCACTACTACGGGCTGGATCCAACTCTGTGTTTTCTGTAAAACAGCTCTTAGCCCTGGTGTACTGGCCCAGTACCACAGCCCCTCGGTCCTTATTGCCTAATTAGACAATCAGCATTGAAAAGGGAAAACAGCTACATCTCTGGAGTAATGTTACCGGTTCTCACAGTAGGACGGCCTCAGCCCTAATATGTTGATTTGTGAGCATCAGTCCTCCTGTCTGGGCTGGATCCAAGAGGCACCTCACTCTCTCCAAATCTCTGAGTCATCCATTTAGCAGACAGCCAGAGCCAGAGAGAAACAAGGCAGGGGTCTGTCTCTGCTCTGTCTATTTAGTAGACACTCAGGACCAGAGAGAGACAAGGCAGGGGCTCTGTCTCTGCTCTGTCTATTTAGTAGACACTCAGGACCAGAGAGAGACATGGCAGGGGGTCTGTCTCTGCTCTGTCTATTTAGTAGACACTCAGGACCAGAGAGAGACATGGCAGGGGGTCTGTCTCTGCTCTGTCTATTTAGTAGACACTCAGGACCAGAGAGAGACATGGCAAGGGGTCTGTCTCTGCTCTATTTAGTTGACAGTGGGGACCAGAAAGAGACAAGGCTGGGGTTTGTCTCTATTTAGTAGACACTCTGGAGCAGAGAGAGACGAGGCAGGGGTCTGTCTTTATTTCGTAGACACTCTAGACCAGAGACAGACAAGGCACGGATCAGTCTCTATTTAGTAGACACTCTGGACCAGAGAGAGACGAGGCTAAGGTCTATATGTGCTTGATCTGTTTAGCAGACATTCAGAACCAGGGAGAGGCGAAGGTCTATCTCTGCTCTGTCCTTTTAGCGAGACGAGGCTAAGGTCTATATGTGCTTGATCTGTTTAGCAGACATTCAGAACCAGGGAGAGGCGAAGGTCTATCTCTGCTCTGTCCTTTTAGCAGACACTCAGGCCTGGAGATATTCCCGCTACAACAACTCCAACCTGGCTGAGTGCCTCCTAGAAGGCATGTGTTCCCTGCTGAGTGCACTACACCAAATGGGGGCCCATCTGCCTGCACTCCCAAGGCCTCAGTAGGGGACAGGGCGGTATTTAGGACTCCGGCGCTGTCTGTCTCAGTGGTCCGTCCATCACCTCCCTCGCTGGGCTATCACTTTCAGCTGAGTCGTGCCTCCCCACCCCCTCCCCGACTCCTCACCCCTCCTCCCCGACTCCTCACCCCTCCTCCCCGACTCCTCACCCCTCCTCCCCACCTCCTCAACCCCTCCTCCCCGACTCATCACCCCTCCTTCCCACCTCCTCAACCCCTCCTCTCCACTCTCACTCAGTCCATCTGAATTAACCGCCCTGTCGGTCAAACACCAGACAGAGGCTCATCTTAGAACCTGTCTCTTTTACTATGTCTGTCTCCCTGGCTACACGTCCCTCCCTCCCGCTCTCTCTCTCACCCTGTCTTTCTCGCCCTGCTGTCCTTCTCTCAAGGGTTTGTTGTTGATGTTTAACCTTTGTTGACATGGCCAAAGCAAGTAGAAAACAATCAAAATACCAAATAAAATAAGTGAAAAAGTGACATTACCATAGAAACAAGCATCTCAATCTAAGTACACATTACAAACCATATTTGAAAGGCTTTATATATGTTATCATGTCGGCTATGTGCAGGGTTTTACAAATGTGCACGTTGTTTGGGGGTTTGAAGGTAAGGGAAAAGAAAAAGAAACACATTGATATCGGTAACGTTTATCATGTTGTTTGTTCTCCACTGGTTGCCGTTTATTAAACAAATCTCATGGCAACGGATCCCCCTGGGGTTGCTCACCTAGCAGATAGAAAGAGTTTACCAGTTGTGGGTTTGTCTGTGGGTTCTGGCGATGTGAGGGGAAACGCGCATCTTTAATGTGGTCATATTTCTGACCGACCCAGTTCGAAACGCAAGACAGCAGAACCGCTGTTAGATGAAGTGCGCAAGTCAGTGTGTTATGCAGGCTATTACTACAACGCTATTGATTGTTGATCGAGTGTGTTTTTCTTCTGTTATTGACTCTGTCTTCAGGGAGCTGCTCTCATCCGGATGCTGGCAAACGTCATGGGAGAACAGGTGTTTCAGAGGGGACTCAATGTAAGTCAACTGACTCTTTCTTCTCACTCTCTCTCTCTTTCTCTCGCTTTCTCTCGCCCTATTTATTTTGGGCTTTCAAAACATGCCAAAACAAGTGGTGAACGCGACGGATACAATAATACTTGACAAAAGTGGTAAGTGGTAATATTCTGTTTTTCTGTGGCGGTGCATCACAATTTAGCTGCCGCTCTGATTACAATGAAAGGGAAACACTGCTTGTTGCCCTTTATTAATGGCATTCAAGTCTTGTTGTGGTTTTCCGCCTAATAGATTTGGCAGTTTGTCCATGTTTTGCTGCAGTATTCCAACTGATAGATATGGTGCTTTGCCCATGTTTGATTGGATTTTTAAGTTCTTTGTGGATGTGCACGATCTGCGAGCCAATGGGATGACCAAGGTATGCATGGGTTGTTTTCTGCACATGCAATGTTCTATTTAATAGACTGGGAGAATAGTAATTGTATGCAGTATATTATTGATGGGAAAGATGCAGTAGCACAGCATAGTCTGGCATGGATGGTGCCTGCAGATTCAAAAGGTCTTACTGTGGATCTGATTGTTCATACAGTAGTTCCTTATTTATACCTGTCAATCAAGATCTTGAGTGATGTTTTATTCACTCAAGATCTTGAGTATGGAGAGACTGCCATATTGGCAAAAAGCTCTCACAGTTTCTATTCGGTGTCTGACGTTTGTCCCGAAACGCAGAGTTTCGACGGTTGGAGATGCAGTCTGGGCTGGACGTGTAACGTTTGTACGTTCGTAATGTGTCAGTAGAATCACTGTCATACCTCAGTCAGCCATGACATCCTCAGTTTCTGCTGACTGACTCAGTTGAGAAAATGGCGGTTTCATCGTCGTGCTCCACCACCGCCTGGCAAGGCCACAAGCCTGTCTCATGGTGCTCACCACTTCCCGTGAGGCCCAGGATACACGGCAGATCTTGGAACCATTCAGATCCGGACACAAGCGGAATATTGCACTGTGACCGGTTTTATCTCCCCGATACCGGACCGTGTGCCCAGTGGTGTTTGACGGTCTATATCACATTGAGACAGCACTTTGGTTGCGCTGGTGCGAGTTCTGTGAAGGAAAAGATTGTGAAAAGCATGAACGGACAGCACTTGGCTGGTTGAACAGATCCGGCAAAGGATTACGGCTTTAAGCTGGTAGCACACAAACAACAAACCAAGTCTGAGGCTTTATACCAGGTTCTGTGCAAATCCAATGATTTAATGAATCAAAATGCAAATATCAATTAGCAGGAAGGTTAACCCATCAAGTCGACAAGCGTTTGTCTCTGTTGAGAATATGCCAGTTGGTAAGCAGCTGTTAGATTACATTCAAGGCCGTATCCTTGATCAGTAAACAAAACCTATTTAAGCGTTAGCAGACTGAGATTTAGACATTTAAATATTTGTTTGAGTGGATTGAATTGATGTATAGCCACTGAATTCCATGCTTTTGTATGTCAGAAGGAACCTGGACTCTTTCCTATGACCCTCAGCGCATTATTGATCTTCCAGAACGTCATACAAAGAGCCAGCAGCTTTTAGACTTCAGTATGTTTGCTGACTCCAGCATTTCAAAAGGAGGGATTCTGCTTCAGAGAAGAGCAGAAATAAACGTTTGGAGGGTGACGAGTTTTGTTGCTGGAGTGGTACAATATAATTGCAGCCTGAAGCGTCGCAGCGGATCATCATGTAGCGATTTCTGTTTACTTTTTTATTCTGTGAGTTTGTTTAAATCTACGGTCCCTCCCCACATGGTACTTAATGCCTGAGTGTTGCATGACCCTCTCTTTCTTAATTTGAACCAGTTCCTCACAGCAATGAAAGAAGGCCTTTGATACTGGGTACATTTTAGGATTCACACCATTTTAAGATTCACACCATTTTAGGATTCACACCATTTTAGGATTCACACCAGCTCCCACTTCTTAACTAGAGACCCAAGGAACCTCACATATCCCCACCTCTCTCTCTCTCTATCTCTCTATCTCTCTCGCTCTCTCTCTCTCTCTGTCTCTCTCTCTGTCTCTCTCTGTCTCTCTCTGTCTCTCTTTCCCTCTCCCTCTCTCTCTCTCTCTCTCTGTCTCTCTTTCCCTCTCTATCTCTCTCTCTCTCTCTATCTCTCTTTCTTTCCCTCTTTCCCTCTCTGTCTTTTGCTGTCACTTTCCCTTCCTTCCCCCTACAGAAACACGGCGTGGGCCGCTGAGGTAATTGGCAGACCGGCCTGTTTTTAAGTAACAGGCTGAGTGGCCTCCTTACGCCTGGTGGGCATCCATCATGCAGCTCGCTGGTTGTTCAGGTGGCCATGCTTGGCATCACTCACCCACCGCTTAGACACAAACACACACACACGCACACAGGGACAGTAATCCCAACCTAGGAGACCGCGGTGCCAAATGACTGCTAGGTAGCTCCCCGCTCACTGAAGGAAGGGACAGGAGGCACATGAAAATCTTCTCATTCTGTCTCTTTCAATGGCCCGGCTGCCTAGACAGTAAGATGAGCCATGTTAGGCTACAATCACAACTAAACGCGTGTGTTTCTGGAGCGGGCAACCAGGCGAACGAGCCAGGGATGTGGGGGAATGTTGGTTGTACAATGTGGTAAAGTGTTATTGCCGGTATTAAAAAACCCTGGAGCCGGAAACGCATGAATGGAAATGCTATTACACTGGAAAGCACCAGCGTATTATTCTAAAGACAAATTCCTAGTGATTATCAGTCAGGCGAATGGATCTCTTTCTTCCCTTCCTGTGTTCAAGTGTCTTTTACTTATTTAGCAGACACTCCCAGTCAGAATCACTTACAGGAGTGCAGTTCGGGTCAGCTGTCTTGCTCAAGGACAGAAGCACAGATTGTTCATCTTGCCGTCTTGGGGATTTGATCTGGCAACCTTTTATTTAATAGACTTATGCAATATCCACCTGGTTACCTTCTTGTCAGGTATTTCTCGCCCGTTATTGTCTCTATTTCTCCCTGTTTTTCCTTTGTCTGTCTTTCCTCCCATTCCTCGTGTCAGCGATGTTAAACTAGTCAGGCTAGACCGGCTTTTACGGTAGTCCCTCTCCCATCACCGTGCGCTTAATGAAAGCTTGTAGACTCTGATGGCTCTAGGAGTATAAGAAGACAACTGAAGTGAAATCCCCAGGAGTGCCACAGACACACTGTCTTTGATATCCTGACCTTCAGTCATTAGCAAGCAAGCAAGCAAGTTTATTTATATAGCACAATTCATACATAGAAGCAATTCAATGTGCTTTACAGTGAAAATAGAAATAATGCAATAAATCAAAAACAATTAATTAAGAAGAGAAATATAAAAACAGCATAAAAAATACAACAGGATAATAGAAATGAGATAAAATATAAAACACAAAGCTAGAAGAATTA
>JACXGJ010008028.1:0-28468 GCA_016801105.1 Esox niger | reverse complement strand
TCTACTGTGACTACATTTTAC
Organism: Esox niger; assembly: GCA_016801105.1. Classification (NCBI taxonomy): domain Eukaryota; kingdom Metazoa; phylum Chordata; class Actinopteri; order Esociformes; family Esocidae; genus Esox; species Esox niger. The sequence goes on along the minus strand of JACXGJ010008028.1, from coordinate 28,447 downwards.
CCTAACACTGATCTACTATATGACCACACTGTACCCTAACACTGGTCTACTATATGACTACACTGTACCCTAACACTGTTCTACTGTGACTACATTTTACCCTAACACTGATCTACTATATGACCACACTGTACCCTAACACTGATCTACAATATGACTACACTGTACCCTAACACTGATCTACTGTGACTACATTGTACCCTAACACTGATCTACTATATGACCACACTGTACCCTAACAATGATCTACTATATGACCACACTGTACCCTAACACTGATCTACTATATGACTACACTGTACCCTAACACTGTTCTACTTTGACTACATTTTACCCTAACACTGATCTACTATATGACCACACTGTACCCTAACAATGATCTACTATATGACCACACTGTACCCTAACACTGATCTACTATATGACTACACTTTACACTAACACCGATCTACTATGTGACTACACAGTACCCTAACACGGTACAGAGTAGTCATAACTACACAGTATACTTCCACACATCTACTGTAGGACTTCACTGGACAATTCCACATATCTACTATATGACTACACTGTACACTAACACATCTACTGTAGGACTTCACTGGACACTACTACATATCTACTATATGACTACACTATACACTAACACACATCTACTGTAGGACTTCACTGGACACTACCACATACCTCCTATTTGACTACACTATACACTAACATACATTTACTATAGGAAGACACTTTATTTTTCTTACATCAATATGTACAACAGCCTTTGGCACTTCTAATCAGTGAAAAATGTTCCACATTTAGTTTGTTGCAACAAATTAATTATTACTTAAACACACAATAAATCTCTGCCTGAATTGTGTTCAAAGGAAATACATGCTATACATAAAAAAGCTCACAGAGTGTCTTCCTATGATCATATTGATGCAGTAATTAAATTTGTATCTATGTAAACAGGAGGATCGCTTGTCTGTTTTAGGGCTACGTTGTTTATGCAGACACTGATAGAGTCATGTAGGGTATGGACGAGGTTACTGGAGTTTAATGCAAGCAGATGTCTGTTTAATTGATTGAAACAAATTACCTCAGCATTGATCCCTGTTCTAGTGTTCATACTGATGGGAGTGAGGAGGGCAACAAAGGGCAGCTCTGAAGCACAGAGGCTTGAGTCCCTGACCCTGCTGGGATACAACTGGATGCTACGGATGCAGAAGCCCAGATTAGCAGATTCACACTGGTTGCTTTTCATAGAACCTCAGTTGAGTTCCATTAGTCAAAATGGCAGTTGTAATTGCCGCGAGTGATAAATGGTAATATTTAGTACTGTATCCTAGTGCAGCCTGTGTCTCATCTCTGATCAATTGTTTGATTGTGCTCAGATCAAAGGACTCTCATCAACATTTGTGTAATTGCCGATTGACTCATTGACTTTTCAAAGTTGTAAAGAAATGATGTGGTTCAGCCGTGTGCTAATTGACTAATTCATTCCAAGCATCTTTTTTGCCAGACTGTTTAGAGTGCTGTGTCTTTCACCGTTAATCTTTTGCCACTTTTCTGTCACAGTGCTGCCACATTTTTTGATTTATGTAAATTCTCAGTGGTATTCAGTGACTATGAGTAGTCTCTTAGACACTCTGGAAAACTGTTCGTTTTATAGCCCAGCATTTTTGATTCATTTCAATTTCATTGACTGATTGAGGGTGGTTAGTGTGAATTGCAATGGATTCTGGGCTATGTTGCTGCCTCAGCTCAGCGCCTGTCTCTCTTCAGTCCACCCCAAAGACAAGACTGTACTGGTGCAATGCCACGATAGTATAAAAAGCCGAGCCCCATTGAATGTGAGCATTACAGAAAAACATACAGCGAGAAGGATATGACAAATAACAACCAGATGGATGATGTGGTTGTCAGTGACATCAGCAGGCTACATATTCATTCCCCTGCATCCCAAAGTCTTTGTGTCAATGTCCAGTTTACTGATCATATTTTGTGGGGTTCTGTTAGATATTTAGGTCTCGAAGGTCGTCAGTACAATGTAGTACAATCAGATCCACATGTGAAACTTGATTATGAGCAGCTGTTCTGTTTGTCTATCAGTTACTGTTAAGCAACACAGGCTGTCAGGGCAACATTACTGAGAACCTATGACATTTTAAATACAATAATACAAATACTATGTAAAAAAAGAAAATAATAGAATGAGAAAAGAAAAAGAAAATAATTAGCTTTCTATGCAGTTCAGTATTTGTAAAACCCTGTCATGTTGTACTTTTTCACTTTAGTTGTTAAAGGTTCCAAATCTATGGGACCTAACTACATCACCAAATACATTGCTAGGCTTGCGCTAAACTCTGGCACGTGATATCTGTAAGCACAGCCTGGCCTAGCATAACCCAGCATAGCCTGGCCTAGCATAATCCAGCCAGGCCTGACCTAGCATAACGTATCCAGCCCGGCCTGACATAGCCTAGCACAACCTGGCTTAGCACAGCCTAGCACAAACTGGCTACAGCCTTGTAAAGCCCAGCACAACCCAGCATGCCCCAGCACAACCCAGCCTGGCCCATCGCAGCCCAGCCTAACATACTGCTCCAAACATCTCCCAGATAAGAAGAAGCAGCTCACTTCCTGCAACTTATATACTCCCCCTGTCCTCATTATAACGGTCAGATATACAAAAGGCACCATAGCACCAAATACCAATTTTGTCCCATATCGGTGTGAAACATAATACACCACATTACACTGTGCTTTGACCTGTATAACACAAACTCACATTTTGCAGTCACTAGTGTATTTCCTAATGGTCAATGTAACACAGCACTTAACTGCCCTCGCCGGCCCTGAGTGAAGGCCCAGACACATGCTCTCTGGTTGGACGGCCAGCCTGCCAGGCAGCCTGACGGGAGGCTGTAGTGCGTTGGGCAGCGGGCGTTGCTGGTTTAGTGGGCCTCCCTGTCGGCTGGCTTTGGCTGTCTCAGCACGGTGCCGCAGTCAGCATTGTTGCATATTTAATGTCCTGATGAGCGCTTCCACCTGCTGACACAGGCAAAGTGACAGAACAATACACCCCTAACCCCCCTGCCCGGAACACCATCATCAATCCACTGCCTCGCACTCACGCACGCACGCCACAACCCCCACCGCCCGCCCTCCCATCTCCACTCTGTCCCCTCTCCCCCTGTCTCACTGCTCCCTGCCTGACCGTGCGCCCCCTTCCCTATGAAACGGATTGGTCAGTACGGCAGCTCTCCCTCTGATCCCTGCAACCCGTCACCTGGCCAAACCGACGGGTCCGAAACGTACACCATGCGCAGTCGATCATCACCGACATGTGCTGTACACTCACCGGGCACCGGGTTGTTTTGTTTGGACCAATCGGCTCAGCTACGAAAGAGATCAAAAATTAAAAGCTTCTATTTGATTGGTTCAACTATCAGAACTCGGCTTCCAGTGGAAATGCAGCCATCGCCCAATACAAACTAAAGAGTCGGTAGCCTCTCTGGTTCTTGTCACTTCTGAGTTGAAAGATCTCGGCCCAACTAGAGTCTTCAGCACTGACCATGAGTGAACATCAGCAAAACATGTATAATTACACCACTAAACCTGAAACATCCTTGGGGTATAGGTAACAATTTTCAAACGAACGAGGTGTCTACTGTCCACCTATAAGAGGGTGTAATGTCTTTGTCCAGACCAGTGTAATAACTTACAGACAGACTCTGACCATGCGCATTCAACACAGTCAATGATCTGATGTTCCTTTCAGCATCTCAGTCCCAGAGTCAGTGGCTTCCTGTCTCTGACCTGCTGCTGTAGCCCATGGTATCCAGTAGTAAGCATTTGTTCACTGCACCATTTACTGTAAACTGCTGTCTCTGTTAGTCTCCGTCACCAGGCGCACAAACCAGATCTGCTTCCCGTAAAAAGTTTTTTAAAAAAGGGCCATGAAAGGGGAAATGCCAGCGAACGTACTCCGAAGCCGTAAAGTATGACAGACATCTGTTTCTTTATAGAAAGGTAGAAATAAATGGGATGAATGATATCCTGAAATCTATTCAGAGTTTAAAAAAAAAAGTGCTGACTCTGATTCGCTGCACCTACTGTACGTCTCTGCAGTACGTGCTGGATTGGATTCAACCGAACCAGAACGGAGCGGAAAACTGCGTATGCCATCTTTTTAAATAGTCACAGAGACATACACATCTGCCGATTCACACACAAGACTACACAATAAACACAGACACTCACTTAGTGTCCAACAAACAGCCAAACACCACACCTGACATGAAGACAGTACTTAGTCTCTTTCTAAGGTCAGGGGTCTCTGTAATAAATGATCCTGTTTCTGCTGAGTCAATTATGTCCAATCTTAGTGTATTAGTTGATTCCACATATTTAAATCTCTGACTTTCGTTGTTAGCATGACTTTGGTTCATTTGTGTCCAAATGCGCTGCGTTTCTCCCCTACCTGGGATACATACTTCTTTACATTCCATAGTTGCTCTTGTTCATATGGGCATATAAAGAAGTATGTCCCCCAAGCAGGTAATGGTCCTTTTTGCGCATTGGTTTCGCTCCACCTTCTCTCCTCTCTCGCTGAAGAGCCAAAATGTTGAATCAGGGTCCCAGGCCAACCGTTCCCACCTGACAACCCCCATCCACACCTCAAGGGTCCCAGTGGGGGACAAGAATACCCCCCCCCCACTATCAAATCAGAAAGTCACTGATTCATGAGGCTTCAGCTTTTACACCACTTCAACCTTTTCATTTTCTTACAGTCTATGGTGTTCATGAACAAATGTACTCGGTTGAATTAATTCTGAATTCATTCAGTTGAATTCATTCATTAACAGTGCTGGAGATATTGAAAAGTCAAGTCACACAACACAGTATGGTCCCATTATGGGTTCAATTACTTAACTGGTCAAACCATTAACACTTTCGCCTCAAATTTCACTCCTCATTTCTCAATGATAAACCTTTTCCAGTGACATCGCAAAAAATCTTTACCAAATAACTTCTAATCAAAGATCATTGTTCTTTTATCACATGCAACTTATGGCTGTATTCCTTTTTTAACATAAGTAGTGTAATCATAAAGGTCTATATTACTCCTTAATGCCCTTGTTTTAACATGATTCTCTCAAGAAAAACCTGCATTGCCGTGAATAAATGTTGCCTACTCTGTAGACTACTACATGTGCTAGTTTCTTACCCAGGCTATCCAGAACGGCACGCAATTCACCTTGAGTGTCACGCTTAGAGGTGTAACTGCAGCAGCGGAGAGAGCGAGAGAGGTAGAGAGAGAGGGAGAGAGGTAGAAAGAGAGAGGGAGAGAAATAGAGGGGGAGGAAGACAGAGGTAGATCTTGCGCTTACCTAGTGGATAGCTGTCAGGTTGTCTCCTCGTCTTCAGATGGGCCAATGCGCCAAAGACGAGTAAAACAATAAAGCTAAGGAGAGAAAGAGACATGATGAGGAAGTGCATCTCCTGCTTTTCTTCCCTCTCGGTCAGTCCCGGGTTCTGCCTCTGCAATCTCTCTCGTTCTCTGGATCTCTCTCTCTCTCTCTGGATCTCTCTCTCGTACACACGCGCGCTCTCTCGCCCTCTCTCTCTCTAACAACCCCTCTCTATGCCCCTCACTCTGCCCCACTTCCCCTCCCCCTACTCGCGCTCTCTCTCTCTCGCTCTCACACACACACTCTCTCTCCAACAAAAAACTTGTAGTCCAATGCAGAGCTCCCCTTGTCCCACTGGTCTACACTTTTTCAGGTACTGAAATAACCCCCTCCCTCCATCATTGCCACGTGCATCCCTTTTCCAGTCTATCTCCCTGTGATGTAGAGCCTAAAGTTACCATTGCCCTCTTCCTCTGTTGGCTCTCTACACCTCGCCTGGTCTCACTCTTCTCCTTCACCTACCCTATCTTCTCCTTCACCTTCCCTCTCTTTTGCTTCACCTCTCCTCTCTTCCACTTTACCTCTCCTCAGCCTCCCCTCTCTTCTACCTCACCTCTCCTCTCTTCTACCTCACCTCTCCTCTCTTCTACCTCACCTCCCCTCTCTTCTACCTCACCTCTCCTCTCTTCTACCTCACCTCTCCTCTCTTCTACCTCACCTCCCCTCTCTTCTACCTCACCTCTCCTCTCTTCTACCTCACCTCTCCTCTCTTCTACCTCACCTCTCCTCTCTTCTACCTGTCCTCTTTTCTCCTCCACCTCGCCTTATTTTTCCTCAACCTCCAATTGCCTCCTCTCATCTCCACTACATCTCTTCTTCTCTCCTCTACCACTACATCTCTTTTACTCTACCTCTGCTCTCTTTCCTTTCTTCTCTACCTCTCCACTCCTCACTCGTTCCCTGTTTCTCCCTGCCTGTCTCTCTTCCTGATCTCTAAAGCTCCAGTAACAGTGTAGTCCCGGCCGGATGAGGAGACAGTGATGATAAGATTGAATGGCAGGCTATTATGGTCAGGTACTGTACAGAGTGAGCCGACTCAAGGATTTCTGTACATGTACATTAGTGCTTTTTTGTGTTTGTATGACTACAGTTGTGTGCATATGTTTGTTTGTCTTCGTGTGTGAGGTGAGAGAGTACCCTTGTTGGCTGAGTGAACACCATTCACCTGAGACCCCCTGCCCCCTCCCATTAGCCTATCTCCCTGATCCGAAAGCCTTCCCCCACCCTGTCTTTTTAGATCAATACCAATTTATAGGCAAATGCACAAAGGCTGACTTGCGCTTTTAATGAATTGAACCATTGCAAACGTCAGTCTTCTAACGAAGGGTCTGAGAGGGGTGTTAAGTACACCTACTGGAAGGGCTGTGTGTGTGTGTGTGTGTGTGTGCGTGTGTGTGTGTGTGTGTGTGCGTGCGTGTGTGTGTGCGTGTGTTTGTGTGTGCGTGCGTGCGTGTGCGCGTGTGTGTGTGTGCGTGTGTGTGCGTGTGTGTGCGTGCGTGCGTGCGTGTGCGTGCGTGCGTGCGTGTGCGTGTGTGTGTGTGCGTGTGCGTGTGTGTCTGCTAGCCGGTGTGTGCATATACGTATGTGTGTGGTCAGATGGTGAACGGCCATTGCTCTGATTGAATTTTCCCTCCAGACCAGTTTGGCCTCTGTGCTGACTCTTGGAAAACATTTGACATTTCAGTCATTTAGCGGAAGCTCTTATCCAAAGCAGCTTAGAGTCTGTGTATTCAGGTAAGACAATCACTCCAACATAGGAAGCATGTTTTACTCAACGAAGGAAACGTTATGAGTCAGTTACAGCCACAAGAAGACAAGACGGTAGACGGACAGAGCAACAAGGACGGAGGGGCCCGGTGCCATTTCTGGTGTGAACGAGGGGCCGTAGGAAAAAGCCTACGCCGTCACAGTGACAGACAACTCCGCAGGAACGGCTCTCCTTCATCGCGGCGGGGGGCCAAACCGCCGGGACGCAGCTTTACCTGCGAGCTGGGGCCATTAGCCACAACAAATAATTACAGTCCCACTACTCAGGCAAGGAGCACCGAGAACAGAACATTATGGATGCACCAAGCATGACTGACAATCAGGGCCTGAGGAAGCTATGGGCTGGGAATTGGAATGAAATGTCTCTTTCTGTAGATTACTTTGACTTGACAAAGGTCGCAGCAAATACTGTCATTAAATATGTTTACACTATTCCGGACTAAATTGCTAAACAGGAATTATCTGGAAGACTAGACGTCTGACAAGGAAACAAGGGAGAACTGAGATTGTGAATAACACACCAACTAGAGTATAGGGCTATTGAAGAAAGTAGAAATTAGTAGGTTATCAACAGTCAGTGTTTTAGAAGTGGAAATGAGGAGGTTATCAACACTCATGGCCGGCCCCAGGCATAAGCAACATAAGTGGCCCCCTAGGCTGCCAGGTGGCCCCAGACTGCTAGTAAGCCCCGGTCCACTAGGGGAGAGTGACCCCCCCAAATAAATATGGAGTTGAAATGAGTAGGTTATCAACCCTCTACAGTGTTTAAGAAGTGGAAATTAGTGCTTTGTTAACAGACACAAGTGGCCATTTATGTTTCATTAAAAATATCTGCAGTGTCACACACGAACGTGATGACGGACGTGGGAGTGAGGCAGCAGGAAATTAGTGGGAGTTGGAGGAGTAGTGTGGCAGGATAAAGAGAAAGAGGCAGCCTGCAATTGTATACATTTACATTATATGTGCACACACACACTTACACACGCTATAAAAAGCCCAAGGATTCCCCAGAGACGATTACTGTGTGCACGTGCGTTCGTGTACAGTGTGGAGGAAGTGGAGGAAGTGAAGTGCTGTCAGGGTCTATGAGCTCCTGCCTTCCCGTGGTAGGACCTGAGCTTCCACAGGCCTGTTTGTAGCCCAGCCAAGCCCGCCCATTAATTCAACTAAAAGTCTCCCCCATAAATCACAGTGCCTCTTCCTCCTCTCTTCTCCACCGTCGACCCACGACCACATATACACTCCCTGTCCTGCATGTGCGCCCGATCAACGGACGAGACCCATTACCAGATATGAAGCCCAACCTCCAGCCTGCTTACCACACCTCCTGCACGGGCTGATGTGTGTTGAGGAGTGCTCATAAATCAGATTAAAGGATGAGTGCTGTGTATTCAAACACCCGATCTGGACAATGATGCCCAGAAGGAAATCTGTCAATTTGTGAAAGTATTCAAATAAACCTCAGAGAAGGGACAGCTGAATCATTGCAATGCCACCGCTCTTAGAGTGTCACCTATTTCAGTTCCTGTCAAACAGCTGCTCGTGCATGTAGAACAACCAGCTGTAGCCTGTCTCTCTGGCCAGCACTTCTGCTACCCGAGCTTCCCCAGTACCAGACCAGGAGTCACAGTAAACCTGTCCCACTCACGCGCCTGACTCCAGTACCAGACCAGGAGTCACAGTAAACCTGTCCCACTCAGACGCGCCTGACTCCAGTACCAGACCAGGAGTCACAGTAAACCTGTCCCACTCAGACGCCTGACTCCAGTACCAGACCAGCAGTCACTGAAAACCAGTCCCACTCAGATGCCTGACAGACAGCTGAGCACAGCGGACACCCTACAATCTGGGATTAGAGTCAAATTAGAGTAAAAGTCCAACGCATGTCAGCATAGTTTGGAACCTTGCTCCCACCTTCACCTCCTGGTTCTATCTCTCTATCCCCTCTCTTTCCCTCCCTCCCTTCTCTCCTGAGAGTGACATACGTGGCTGTCCTGTCTATAGATAGTCTTTTAAGACCTGCAGTGATAGGCCGATTTCATGATTGCCCTCACTCACATTCACAAGTGTCATTTAACCCCACCATTCCAGTATTAGTCGGCATTCAACCAACTGAAACCTCACAGCTGTCTTATTCAAACCACAAACATGTATTTTACAGTCACAAGTTGACCATGAAGCAGTCATATCCATGACAGAGGAAAGCAAAGACTCCTTATGTGCCATGATGCAGCAAAAGTGTAGTAACTGCAGTGAAAGTGTTAAGGCTAAGATTTTAGAAACAAACTCTTAATGCATGTAACAATGTAACTTACAGAACAATTCAACAAAACTAAACTATAAATGAATAAATGTCTGTAGTTCTTCTGATAACCCTCAACCTTGTACAGATACAAAATCATCCCACAGGCTGACTCTCTTAAGAATGCATGGCAGCCATCCACTGGGGTTAACATGCTGCAGCCCTAGCCTCTCCGCTAACACTAATGCAACTTTGACAAGAGGACGCTGGAGCAGATAGCTTCTCAGCGCTTCGTGTCCCGTCCCTGTGGGAATGTGTCAGAAACGACTGCACCGAGAAGGCAGCCGGGCTATCCTACTGACGGGCAATGAACACATACACAAACAAGCAAACTCCTGGCACACAGTACTCACGTTGAATCGGAGACAGTATAGACACGCGGTTTACTGAACAGACATGCATGTAGAGAGAGCAGCACGTACCGGTGGTGGGGGGGGTCCGGAGGGGTGGTGGCCCATGCGGTGCGGCTGCTGCAGGCAGTGTCCGTCCCTTCCCTGAGAGCTGAATCAGCGATGGAGAGTTTAGGGATGCAGAGAGGAGAGGAGGGTCATGGGAGATGCTGCCTCTCTCACTCCGAATGGGAGGAAGAGGATAAGAGAAGGAAGAAATGCCAAAAAGGAAAAAGGGCAGGTAAAAAAAGACTTCAACCCTTGAAGAAGACTGTATAAACTGATGATTTAGCATTGGAATGCGCCATCTCGCGGCTACCCGTCCCTCCCTACCTGGCCATGCTATGTTTGACTGAGGGCGCCTGATCAAACTGCTATAGAAGGATCAGAGAATATGGACTGTGCACTGACATAGCTGAAGGACAAATCGAGAAGAGTGACGGAGGAAGGGAGAGAGACCGAGAAAGACTGACGATGTGAGTGCAAGAGAAAGAGAGTGAGGATAGCAGAGTCTAAACGATAGCATGGGAACAGAAATGAAAGAGAGAAAGAAAGGAGGAAAGAAAAAAGTAGGCTACGTTTTGCCTCAACGGTATATTGGAGAGATGACGTTTTTTTCTTTGACAGAAAGTGTACCATCTCCTTCCATTCTCCTCGACACTGACCCACAATATTCCACAGCACAACAGTGCACGCGCATCCAGAGGTCATCGCAGCGCAGGCCTGTATCAACCTCCAAAGTACAGATGAAAAAAACGAATGTGTCGATCCCGTCACAGGGAGACTTCAGAGGAAAGGGTTGAGAAGACCAAAAATTTAGCAAAAATTGTTTCAAAATCAAAAGTGTCACCTGGCGATGCTATGGAAGAGTCAAACATTGATTTTAAAATAAAACGTTGACGTCGCAATGAAGGACTTGGACCAACTCAAAGAGGGCATGGAGAGGCAGTGTGATCAGAGTAACCCCCCACAGTCCAGAGGCTTATATACCCAGGTAGGAACGGCAGACATGCCCCCCCTGACCAGCCCGCCTGCAGCCCGACGCTGCCTGGCCTTATTTAGTGAAGCGTGGCAAAAAATAGCCTGTCAAGTGCTGTGCGTCCCGTCAAAAGGGGGTTGGATAGAGGGGCGGACGGGGTAGAGTGGCCGGGGGGGCTGCTCCAATCAGTCTCTCTGTCGATTGACTAGTTTACCCTGTCCTCCTCCTTTCTCTTTCTGTCATCAACCTTGACTTCTCATTCTGGTGTCCTATAGCCATCTAGCCCAGTCCAGGCAACTCTAAACCGCAACAGCCCTTCCACGTCCCCCCCACCATCTGAAGCCCCTGCATCCTGCCCAGTCACCCTGGGTATTTTTAGTGGGCCCAAATAAAGAGGTGTGTGGCCTTCACTCCCCGCCTCCCAGTCCCGGCCCTGTTGCCCAGGGTGCACTGCAGATTGGCTGGTACCATTATGTGCCTCAGCTATGTATGGGCAGGAGTAGCCATGCTCAGGCAGAGAGGGGAGGAACATTGGGGTAGACCCTAACGTGACGGTGGCAGTACGTTTCTTTGTGTATAGATGCATGACTTAAGAAATGTCCAACCTGTTTAAGTTGGTGTATGTAAGCCGAAACGACATGGTTCGAGTTTTAATGATCGAAAGTGTGTTTCTGTACAGATCCTCTGTTCTGTTTCAGACCTTGGCTGAGTGTGTGCTGTTCAGTTTATGTGTGTTTCTCTGCCCCAGTGGGTTTCTATGTCTTTGGAGAAACAGAGACAAAAAGGTGGAGGTAGAGGGTCTGGGAATTAAAATGACAAGAGGAGGTGGAGAAGGAGGAAGGGAGGGAGGGGAGAGATGGGAAAAGAAAGGATATTGATTTCCACCTTAAAGAGGCAATCTCCGCTTTTCCAGAGCTCCTGGGAGGTGTGTGTGTGTGTGTGTGTGTGTGTACCCTGATGGTTGTCACAGGGACACAGTACATTTGGGCATTCAAACACACTGCACTATCTCTATGGCGTGTGAGCAGAGCTGAATCTGATTACACAGCATTTGGAGGTTCTGGCAAAAAACACATTTACTCTTCTGACATATGCCACATTGTCCCACCTTGTCTCATTCCCCGTTTTTATAGTTTGGGCCCAAGTTGTGTGTGAGAGCTTTTCCTTTGAATAAAAAATAATATTTAAACTGAACATTTCCTTTTGGAAATGAAGGAGTTCTACTTGAAATGTTAACCTTTGTTACAAGGCACATTTGAAAAACGACATTTAATTTGATGACATCAAAGTTCGTTACTTAGTACATTTCTGAATACAAACCTTTCCGAAACAGAATGTGTGGATGTATGCACATCGCCTGTGCTTCACGTATAAATGTGTGCGCGCATGTGTAGTGTGAACATGCTTGTGTTTGTGGTATGGTGTTTAAGTAGCTGGCCTTGATCTGTTTGTTGATCACTGGCTGCCCTTTTCGAGTCCCTCCTCTCATGTCAAAAAGCTTGGAGAGCTGAAAGAGTTAGAAGGTTATGCTGCAAGATAAAAAGCCAATGAACTGACTCGGACTTTAGTGGAGGAGGACGTAGTCAGCAGGCCAGAGCACGGACAGGGGTCATGGACAATGGCTCAAGGACAATGGAGAAAAACAATTACTCAATTATGTCAAATTCCCAATCACATAAAATGTTTGCAGCTATTTCTTTCGGCCACAACAACAATTACTCACCGTCAATTACTCACAAATTATAAATCATCTTGCATGTATTAAATAATAACTAAATATTTTACGTAATTTATGTTATTCATTTTAACTTGTGATATATGGTTGGCTGGTTAGAGGCTGGTGTAGATATTTTAGGCTTGTGAAATTAAATATGGTGATTACACTACCTCACTAATCTGATGCAGGTTAAACAAAGTGTTAATAAAATATTTTGTTACAGTTGCAGCACTATAGATATTTTCACTAATGGGTAGCTACTGGTTTCAGACTGGTTTCAGACAGAAAAACAGGAGTTCTCCACTCTGCAGTTTGTCTCAGTGGTCGCTGACTATCAGGGAGGTGCAGAGACACTGGTCCATCTGTTCTTTAACACCTCCCCTTTTCCCTGCACCTCCCCGATAATCAGCGACCACTAAGACAAACTGCAGAGTGGAGAACAAACACAAAAATGTTTCCCCTGTTTTTCCCCTTTTTTAGTCTTCCCTTGGATGCAGTTAACGCTGTCCCGGGGGAACATTACTTCAGCTGGCATGTGAAATGGCCTGAGAGATTAATGCTTCTCCTACATTACCAGGTGGCAGGAGAGAAGCAATGGATCCAGTCTACAGATCCCCACACACTCAACATTCAGTCTGGTCTTTAATCTGGGAGAGAGAGTTCTCTCATCGCAGCCGCAGTCTGGTGATGAAAAAGTGAGGGGGGAAGAAGTCTTAATAGAGTTGGAAACTTAAATTGACCAGAATGACTTCCCGTTTTGGTACTAGTTATGGACGTTGTGCTACACAACCTTGAATGCCTCAAAGGAATGGAGTTGGAATTGTGTCAGGGACCTGATTCAAAATGAGACCTTATCCCCTATATAACACACTTATTTTACCTAGGACAGTAGGGCACTGTGAGAAGAAAATGGTGCCATTTCAAATGCATTCAGGGCTTTTATTTCTATAATGTAATTAAAACATCTGGTGTGTCTATGCGTCAAGCTGGACATGTCTTGGGAAGCAGCTGGTGCCTGTACCAGGTTTTAGGACTATACCACCGAGATTAAGTAGTCTGAACACAAAATGGACCTTTACTTATTCGCTGTTGGCAGGCTGTTTTGTTCCCCCTCCAAACATGCAGCAGAGGACAGGACAAGGCACAGAGACAGACAGAGAGCTGTTAGTGCTGGCAGACATAGAGACCTACTGAGCTACCTGAGGGAAGAGTGTTTTTGGAACAGGGTTCAACCCTTAAATACTGTAAGGACAACAATCTCTCCGGTCCTGGATCAGTTGTAACGGGCACTTAGTTTTGGACCCAGAAGAAGCGAGTGATGGTGCCATTAGTTGGAGGGCCTGTAAGCTGTAAGTGGAGACACTGCCAGGAGCAGGATGCGATGAGAAGCGTTCGAAACACAAACACACGCGTCCAGTGTTAGAAAGCACCATAAAGATCCATCTGCATCCTCATCATAAAGTCTGTCTGTATGACCGTGCCACTGCCAGCCCCTCTGCTGTTCCCCGTCCAATGATTTAGTGACAGGGGGATTTAGCCAATCTCCATGACTGAATCTGAATTATGGTGCCCAGACAGGGCTAGTGTAGTGTGTCGGCTCTGAATCAATAAACACATCTAAATATAAACTTGCCTCATGTAACAGTGACAAAATCGCCTTTTATTTTTCAATAAAAAGACAGCGTGGAACTTCCCTGTGTGGGTTATATCCCGGCCGGGTGTGCGAGTGAAAAGGTTGCTCGTCTGAGCAGTTTGCGTCACGCAATCTGTGTGTGTGTGTGTGTGTGTGTATATGTGTGTGTATGTGTGTGTGTGTGTGTGTGTGTGTGTGTGTGTGTTTGTTTGAGAGAAGGCCATGTGTGAAGTTGTGTTTTGACCAAGCCAAAACAGATTAAGGTAAACTCTGTGGCCATGTCCACATACCTACTGCACAAATATGACAGGGACATGCTGAGGTGAGACAGGATTGGCTGCTGGCCAACTTTTTTTAAATGACGCTTTCTTTAGCTGAGGTGCAGGATCGACCCACCCTCTGTTTTATGTTGCTGTATGATGGTCCTAGCCACAAGGTCACATGACAATCCCATAGTCTCTCTTATAGTGTTGCCCTCCCTCTCTCCACCTTGCTTCCATGGGCGTTGCGTCACTGCAGTTGAAAATTCCCCTTAGGTTGGCAAATAACAACAATGTTAAATCAAGGCGAGTTTCAATTATCATTATTGTCATATAGCGTATTTGGCGTCTTCCTCCTTTTCTTCTCATGCTAATGTTTAGCTGCGGCCGGGGAGGGGGCTGGTCCTCAGAGGCGACTGGGGAACAAGCGCATGACACATTGATGGATCTCACTCCCGCCTCGCATAATCATTCTCCTGGCCACTCGAGGACAGAGAGGGAGAGGGGGAGAGAGGGAATGCCACGTTGCCCGCCGCTCAGATGGTGGGGGGAGCGGAGACGGAGGAGAAACGGGGGACTTGTGGGGGCTTGTGAGATCAGAGTCGCAGCTGTAGCTAGCGATAGTGCACGGTGTGTTAACACGCTACCTCGCCTCCCTCTTACATCTGTTCATTCACTCCGCCGCACTGACTTTAGCTTAGCGAAGTGATCATTTCCCTTTGAATTAAAACTCCCTGTAGATTGCACTCCATTATGCCGAACTACTGTATCAGAATCTTTGACAACAACTCGGCATGCTTGGACCAGCTGCTCAGGCTCTGTCTTCAACACAGCTAGGCTAAATACCCTCCTGAGAAGGCCCGGTGGGCTGCAGTGATTAGTGGTTCAAGACGACATTCTGATACATAGAATGATATAATATGTAACACAGTCATAATGCCCGTGGCTTAAATATAAGGCCTGGAATATTTTTGGTCAGGTATCTTGATGGGAAGGTAGCCTGGTTGTACTCTTAAATGCTAAATCCATCGCTCTGATTTCTGTGTGTGTGAATTTTCGCAGGCCAGAATGGTGAAGGGATATCGGTTTAAATTTCAAGTAGACACAGTTAGCGTTAGGGAGAGTTAGCATGAACTAGTGAGAGATGAACAAAAGTAGAGCGTTAATATGTTGATGAATCTGTGTGTATTTTGGTCCTGGCAGCTTTGATTTATCACCAACAGTTTATTCAAGGTCCTGAAATTAGTGAGACACTCCGCAGGATGGAAACAGTGTGTCTGCATATGTGTTTGTGCATTCTCACTGAGCAAAATCTTTTTTTCCGATCTATTTATTCAACTTCTTTATTATCAATGTCTTTTCAACATACAATGCTTATGGGATTGTCTGTACTGACGTTTTTGCAAATTTCATTCACTTTCTGCTGAATAAAATCTATCCCCCACAGCCGGTCTGCCTTTTATGGATAAAAGAAATGTAGAAGACCAAGCAGTTAGACTGCATTGTAGATAACAGACTAAATGTCAGGACAATCAAAGCGAGGAACATATTTTTACAAATAGAAAAAAGTTCAAAAAGGGGATGAGGATGAACCAGAGGAAGTCATGAGATGGCGACGATAAAAAGAGTACAGCAGTACACTGGGAAAGTCAAAGTTGTGTGATTCCAGAGGAGGTTCTGAGATGTGCCCTGGTGCTGGCTGAGGCAGAGAGATAATAAAAAGCTCCTCTCTCCTCCAACAAGGTGTCGGCAGGCAGCATCTTGTTGTTCCCAAGCAGAGCTCCTAGATTGCAGTCCCAGCTGGAGATGGATGGGCTTGGGCCTGGCCAGGAATGTCTGCTATCTGTCCTGATAGCTGATGGAACGGATGGCAGACACTGAAAACAAGAGTGTGTGTGTGTGTGTGTGTGGGGGGGGGGGGGATGGAGAAGATGGGGTGAAGGATGGAGGATGGTTGGGTTAGCAGTGAAACAGAGGAAAAGGGAGAAAAATGGTACGAACTCCCTAGCGAAGTGAGTTTCACTATCCTCCATGGAACTCTCTTTCGCTCACTCCCCCATTCTCTTTCAGTATGATTTATTGCCACACACCCTCCAAAACACTCCCAGACACTGTCTCCCGCTATACTGTTGATGATGCAGGTATATACTGTATATATATATATATATATATATATATATATATATATATATATATATATATATATATATATATATATATATATATACACACAAAATATTGCTTTCTTCTGTGTAGTTCAAATGTGTATGTATGTGAACGTCTGTGGGTGTCTGTGTGTGTTTCTGTGTGGGTAGGGGCTACTGTGCATTGTCTTCACTTAAACCCATTTTTTTCACCAGTTGTTCTCAAAATGACACTGATAGCATCCCGGTCTCAGCTGTAGGTTCTGCAGCAGCTTTGCACAAGCTCCCCCTCACACGCGCATATACACACATGCATGCTTTCAATCCTTTCCCAATCCTTAACTAATAAAGCATAATACCAAACAATTATATTTAGCTTATACTGCAGATGCTCTTATCCATAGCGACCTACATGAGCAATTGAGTACCCAAACCAGCAAAGGTTCAGTTAATGGCCCGACACACATGATCACACTGTTGCCTTCCAACTTACTACCCAACCTTGACCCTGACCTTAAATTACACTCTGGTCGCATGATCAACCCACTGAAATTGCCAAGCTCCTCCAAAACAAATTGTTTTAAAAAGGTGTACCCACCTTGTCTAAAAGTGACCTCACCCTGTCACAGAAATATCCCCACAAATCCCAATCAAAATGAGGTTGAGTTGTGCAGCTGGTTGTTTTCGCAAGGCGATGCCATGTACTCCCTTTCTGGATGTCACTCTTATTTAGTCTTCTGAACCAATGATTTGTTTGCTTTTAAACTGAAAATAGATTTCAGATGATGTGACCAGAGTGAACCTTCGATACCTAACCCTAACCTTAACTGTAATACAGCACCTAACCCAGTCCCCTGGGGGATTAAAGTTTGAGCGCTCTGCCTATCACTAGTAATAATGGCTAGTTGGTCATTGTGATCAGACAGCATGTAGGGTCTCCAGGGGTGCAGAGCAGAGCAACAGTGTTGAGAGATGAGACAGAACTCAATTTATAACCTTTGTCTCTGTCTGTAGTACAGGTGTCAAAGTCATTGCACGGAGGGCTGAGTGTGTGTTTTCTCTTGTGCCTTGTACTTGATTGATTCATCAAGGTCACTAATTAGTTCGGATTTTCCCTCACCTGGTTATTAAGGTCGTAAATTGAAAGGAAAAAATAAAACAAATACCGACACTAGGGCCTCAGTGGAATGAGTTTGATACCCTTGATTTATAGTGTATATTGCATTTTTTGGCCCGTGCCCCTGAAGGACTAAGGTTTTAAATACATCAAGAAAGATCTGGCAAAGTGTGTTTGTGATCTTCTGTGTGTAAAATGTTGTCATTTTTCCTCTAAACTGTTTTACTCCTTGGTGCGGTCCACTCAGCTCAAAGTAGTTGTTAAGGAAACTGAAGACACACACATGTTCCTGCAAGGGTTTTTTATGATGAGACCATCATATTTTGTCACCTATTCATCCAGTTACCTCTGGAAACCACATTTTTATTAAGAAACTAAAATCTGCTCTATTTAACACACATGCATGTTGTAACCCTGAAACATGAACCAATCTACGTTTGTTTCCTCCAATTTTTTGTGAGCAAACCCATTTTCAAATCAGGAGGTTTGGAAGAGGCTGCTATAGCATGAGGCGATTTTCCTCAGGGTCAGTAAGTAGATATTTCACTAGGTGCAGAGAGTTACATCAATAAGTACAAGTGAATCAAGTAAAATATGTTTGGCCATGCCATTTGCAGCTGTTATATCTCTGGCAGGGCTGTCGGCTACAGTCAATGTCTTATTTTGCCTTGCATGAGTCCACTGCACCAAACATCCAAATAAATTATACATACATTGGAACTAGGTTAAAGGAGTAAATATTACTGTGTGGAGTTATCCTAACACTGCTGCTCTCTAAGCTCACAGTAAATAAGAAACCGCCAGGAGAGAGACAGAGAGGGAGAGTACTCATATCATACATTATTGATAATGCTAATCATCAGGGCTAGAGGAAGTGAGGAAACAGTGAACAGCTAGTACTGGAAACACACTGACCCTTTCATCAGGACCGTGGGTCTCACGCCGGCAAAATGAGAGGAAACGAGCAGAATCAGATTCAGTATTTAAATAACGATATGTGAGGAATAAAGAGCGCATGGCCAGTACTGGCAGAAGTAGTGAATTACAGTAGGCACAAGCTGAGGGAACAGTCTTTCTGTAAACGTTTAACAGTTACGGACCTTGATGTAATAATCCATGAGTGTCAATACAAATAGTTCCAAGAGACACATTAAAATGGCAATGCCCTACTAAAATTCATCAAATACAAATTCCCTCTGTGGTTAAATCATTATGAGGTTATCAACATATAATGTATAGGCTGTTTTTAATTGAAAGTATTTGTGTAAATATTGTTTTCGCTATGTATAAAAGGCAACAGCTTTTGTAAATATTTTATCCTATTTCAGGTCACCAAATCTTTTGGACAATTGTCTTGACAGAAATGTCTGGTTAGTCAGGTGGATTCTGTCACATTATTTGTAGGCATGCAAGAGCTGTGAATATTTAATGTTTCAATGTATTAATTTACACTTGATTCGACATTTTGCCTTTGCGTTCTCCTACTGGTGGCCGTCAACATGATGACCACCTGCGTGTAAATGGAAGTCAAGGAAGCAATTATACAGCTGAAAAAAACACAGCTAAAACTTTAGGTTTTAAAAAGTAAAAATGCAATAGTGAAGTTAGTCATTGCAAACTGTCCCACACTTAAATAAGTATGTAAATCCCCTCAAATAAAGGCTAATAATTTTTACTCATATTAATTGTCAGATTTTACATCCAAACTTTTGTAGTATAGGGACAGAATATGTTAATTATTAAGGAAGCCTTATATAAATTGAAGCTATCCATGGAATACCCCCTTTACTCTACTGAATCTATTAACTGTGTTAAAAATGTTAAACATTTATTAAATTTTTCATATATTAATTGATATACATTTCTGTTTGTATATTTGTTTCTAGCTTGGAAAAGAAAGCGAAAGTGAAAAGAGGTTTGAGTCAAATGGAGGCTTGGCTTCTGGCTATTAGGACAACTTCATAGTTATTCAAAAACATATTACAGTGATCACTCACAGACAAGTTCAACCATTTTTGTATATTTTAATGTTAGTGTGATATTTATTTATTTAAAATGTTCAGGTATTTTCTTTGATTTACTTTTTACAGCCGTAGCACAAAACAATATATGCCCGCTGCGCTCTTTTAATTTACGATTTACAATGAAGGTATCTGGCCTGTACTCAGGCCACTGACATAATCATTATCATTAATCCCTAACCCTCTCTTTCTCTCTCTCTCTCTGTCCCTCCCACTCTCTCTGTCCCTCCCTCCTTTCTCTGTTTTGCTAGCTGAAATGCAATCCTGTCAGACGTGTAACCGAAGCTCTGTCACACAAGCTTGTTGCGGCCGTATGGTGACTATTTTAGCGTGGCCTCTAACGGTTGTGCCTGTCACATTTCATGGGGAGCGTGGCTCTGATCTGTGGTGGTAGACGGACATGAGGACCGGCTGCCCATTCGTTCCTAGCTCTGCACACCGAGCACTGCGCCAAGGTCGCCGTGCAGTGATTACTGACAACGCTGAACACACACTTCTCTCCCTCTATCCCCCTCTCTCTTGTTTCTTCTCTCTTCCTTTCACTCTAATTGTCTCTCTCTATCCTTGTCTTGCCTCCTCTCCCTTTCTTGCCCCTCTCTCTTTTTCTTGTTCAATCTCTCTTTTCTCGCTCTGTTTCCCTCCATAGATTCATTTGTTTCCTCGTTCATCAATTCAGTAATTCACTTTCTGTCTATTGTGTCCTTTCTTTCTCCCAGAGAGGGTGACATACCAATCATGTTCTTTTTTTTGCTCTCTCATTTAAATAAGAGTTGCTTATGCTTACTCACCATCACAGAACCATTTTTGAGGAAATGTAGAATACAGTTCAACTCTTGAACTAAGTCCTTAAGTAGTGTTCCCGACCAATCTCTTACTGTAAACCCTGGAGCTTGTCTGGATCTTACTGTAAACCCCGGAGCTTGTCTGGATCAGACTTAAGCTACTGTAACCCTCCAACATAGACTCACCTTTACACAATAGCCATCCTAACACAACGATCCCTCAGGTAATCTGTGTTGTAGATTTCTAAATACAAAGAGGCAAGTCCGCTTATCTCAGAGCTGCTCTCCTTCATGAGTGAGAGAGAGAGCCATGTGGAACTTTAGTGGAGCCACAGCTGTAACTCCTCAAGTACAGCGAGATGACTGGAATATACACATCAAGTGTGGTGTTGGTGGTAACTTGGGATGTGAGGGGTACTCGCTTTACTCCGGGGGGCTGCACTGATTCCCGGGCCTGCTGGCCTTGAAATGCATTGTTTCTTACGCTAGCCTGCGAGATGGGTAATCTTTCCACGGCTCGCTCTGTGAGCTAGTAGTGCGTTTCTCACTCCCCGAAGCATCTTTGTGAAAATGTCACAGCCACAACGTTTCTTGATCAGACTTCATCCCTGGGCTATTGTATGCAGCATGCGGACGTTTTTGGGAATGACATTTGCAACATTCTGTAAACCTTTTCGTGATATACAATATTAATAGCCATTTGGCACATTAATAGCCATAATTTGTATGAGAAGGTTTAACTGAGTGGTGAACATTGCTAGTGAAAGATCCTCAGGTATAGACCCAATGATTCACTAATAAAAGATCCTCAAGTATAGACCCAATGATTCACTAAAGATCCTCAGGTATAGACCCAATGATTCACTAATAAAAGATCCTCAAGTATAGACCCAATGATTCACTAAAGATCCTCAGGTATAGACCCAATGATTCACTAATAAAAGATCCTCAAGTATAGACCCAATGATTCACTAAAGATCCTCAGGTATAGACCCAATGATTCACTAAAGATCCTCAGGTATAGACCCAATGATTCACTAAAGATCCTCAGGTATAGACCCAATGATTCACTAATAAAAGATCCTCAGGTAAAGGCCCAATGATTCACTAATAAAAGATCCTCAGGTAAAGACCCAATGATTCGCTAATGATGAGTTGAAATGTTATGTTTATGCTGTCAACAGCCCAAACATGTTCTTTTTTGGGTTGAGGTTTGGAAACGGCACTGGCACCTGAAGTAAACTGAATAAGGATTTGTCAGACCAAGGAATGTTTTACTCCTCAGTTGTATAGTGTTGTTGATCTTGTGCTTTTCCCTGCTTTTTGCTGATAGTTGTGAAAAGCGTTGTAGTTGTTGATGAATTGTATGTTTCTGCACACCACTGTTGTACGGCACATGTTGGCTTGCATGATTCTTGTTTTTCTCCTCTGACCTCTCCCATCAACAAGCTGTTTTTGCCCACAAGACTGTTGCTAACAGGATCTTTTTTGTCTGCAGCACCATTCTCTGTAAGCCTTAGACACTGTTGTGCATCCAAATCCCTGAGGGTGGTTGTTTCTGCGAGGCACACTTGGCACCGACGGTAGTAACATGGTCAAAGTTGCTTAGGTCATTTATTTAGTGTACATTTGAAGTTGGAAGATTCAGCTACATGGACAGAGAATGAACAGGTAGAAATTCTAACTGAGTTAGATGTGGTCAAACAATATAGTTGGTTTGCTAGTTTTCTCCAATACAATGACATATTCTGGATCCAATGCAATTAGATATTTTGCTTTATATAACTTTATGCATTACAGTCAATTTCAAGAATGTTAAAGTACGGGTGATGTGTAGAAACTGTTTAATATTCAAAAAGGATCTTGGTTTTTCATTATTTTTTTTTCTTTTTAGCTTATTAAGAAAAATTATGCAATTTAATGAGCTAAGCTTACTTGCCCATCTAAGAGAAAACCATTCTAATTCATTATGGAGGGTTAAATGACCATTTAAAATGTGTTTTCGTGTCTGAGAGCATAGGTTCTGTTAAGGGGCTGTTGAGGAAAGAGTAGCGATGCATTGAGCGGTGTAATATGAGCCTTCTACATTTAGATCAGAAAATGTCTTTGGTTTTACATTTCATGCCTGCTGGTCTGTCTCAGATAGAGTTTTTATATGTCTGTTAAAAAATGACGGTGTCTTTTTAAAAGACATCTTCACAGCTGGACGTACAGCAGAAATAGAAGAAGGAAACATAATCTGGTACTTATGTTTTAGGGTGGTTAGTTTCTTTAACATGGAAAGTGTCCTATTTCTTGTTCTTGCTGCTGGGACCTGAAATTCTATTTCCAGCCATGGTAATGATGAAGGTAAATCAATGTTTTACTGCACTGTGGTAGCCAGTGGGTATTTTCTATTAAATCCCCCAAGCAGTCTTGGTAATTTTATTTTTAAATCATCACTGTACGTCTAATATATCACAGTGTTTTTGTTTAATGAAAAATCTCCAACATAATATATTTGAATTAATTTCTTTAGCGTCCTTTAACCCTTTAATGCTTGTGATCATGTGATCATGTGGGTGTTCGGAAACAGATTTTAAGGTACGTTACATAAACAGCCTTGATTGGCTGATTTTCTAAGGCCCATCACTTTACCCAGACGAAAAGCCAGTGCGCTGTTGTAATCAGATCAAGTTCACCATCGCAAAGTAGGCCAAAAGCTCCATCCTACTTGAACCGGTAGAAAATGTAGGCATTGTTTTTCAAATCGTGCTTCCAAAAAAAATACTCAACCTGTAGAAATAAACAAATAGCGATTTTTTTTTACTGCATAGGGCAAGGCTTTGTTCATGCTGGGTTCAGAAAATAGGGTTCTGGGAAAATGAACCCATGGGCTGGGTGTGCTTAGTGCCGTCAACTAGGAATGAGAATTGTGGGAATAGATAGCTAATGAAGTTATTATGTGTAGTTGATATCCCAGGTGAGGTAATCAGTGAGTACCTGTGGTACATTTGCAAGGTCAGGGAGAGAGCACTGTGTGGAGAAGAGTTCATGGTCCAAAACCTCTCCTCTTTGTTGTCTTGTTCTAGTGGGGTTCAACTGCTCTGAATGACGCTTTGGGGTTATGTCTCTCTTTTCCTATGTGTATCTCTCACCCTCTATGTCTCTGTTTCATTCCCTCTTCCCCTCGCTCTCTGTCTGCCTCTTCTTTACTATCATACACTGGGCGCATGTAAATCTTCCCCCTCTCACACTCACCAGATAGATGTATCAATCCCACAGTCTGAACAGGGGCTGTGCTAATAAACTCTAATAAACAGCACATCCACTGCTTTTTCAACTTTTACTCATTTCTTTCAATTAACCTTTAAGCTCTCCCTCCTTTCACAGAGACACAAAGAATGGCGTGAGAGTGGGGGTTGTGGAGGTGGATATAAAACAGAAGATAGAGTGATTGAGAAAAAGGGAGAGAGAGTGAGCTCCAATTCCCAAGCCGGATCAATCGATACACTATGAATATTCTTATCAGTATACTCGCCCCTGAGAAAAATGTCAACACTTAGCTGGGCTGAGTAGGAATAGAGAGAAGAAACAACAGATAAGTAGTTGGGATTGGAGAGTGGTAGAAGAAGGAGTAGTGAAATGTTAAAATGATTGGTCTACTAGGGTAAGAAGTGTGGAGAGAAGCCAGTAAGGCTTGTCCAGGAGTCCTTGGGAACCCAAGTGTAGAGCTTAGTCTGGGCTGAACAGAACCAAAGCTAGCCAGGATACAACCAACTGACCAAAGGTGGAAGAGCCAAGACCCCGGGCAGGGATGTTCGGTTTGAGTAAAGCCTGAAGGTGGGCAGGGACAGTTCAGCTTGCGCCGTAGCAAAGCACTGGCAGTGGATTCAGGCTCCAGTGGAGTGTGTTGAGGAGTGGGATGACATTACCTGTCAAATGGACCCTGAGATGGAAACGTACTCCACATGCATGCACCTGGTGAACCCTCCCTCGCTGCCCCCACCCCACTGTCCATTTAGCCACCCCAAAATTAGGATGGATCACACATCGCTAAAAGTACTGTGCGTGCGTGTGTGCGTGTTTGATGAAGGGCAGGGGGAAATGGGGGAGAGTGGGGTGAGAAAGTAGAGTACATGCCCTACTCTGAAGGACAGGTTACTGTTTGGCTGGTTTCATCTCCTAAGTGATGTCACTAGCCCTATTCATTTAATCTTACTGGCCCTCTCCCTCCCTCCCTCCCCATCACCTTCAGCACCGTGGCTATCACCCCTTATCATGAAAAAAAAACTGCAACAAAAAGCGAGAGGAAATCTATCAAAACAGTTTTCTCATTCTCACCACTCTCCTTTCTCTCTATCTTTTCTCCCCGTATCTCCTCTTTGTCCTAACGATCATATTTGGTCTTTCTCTCTGCCTCCCTCCCCTCTCTTTCTCTTTTGCTGGTGTTTCTATCGGGGGGGGGGGGCGTTTTTCTTGACCTCAGCATTTCACTCTGAGCTGCGTGTTCTACCTTTTTGAAGGAAGAAACAAGGCTATATGGGTTAGCATGGACAGGCAATTCACCCCCAATCCCCACCTGCTTCGGGGTTAAGATAACATCAGAGGGTACCTCCTCTTTTTCATTCTCTGGATCAGTGTCAGCACAGTACAGGAGTGGCTAAAGTCTTAATGGACCCTTATCCTTAAGAACACTCTACGTAGAGGGGTGACTGCAGCAGGGCTGATACACCATACACAGCAAAACCATCCCATCATGGAACCAGGCCACACAGACCAGAATCCAGGAATGATCAACTTAAAAAGTGAATCAATCACTGGCCTGCTTCATAATGGAGTCGTTTTAATAAGCGGGAATATACTGTGCAATGAAGGACAGGGCAACAATCACTTAGGTCAAATAAATCAAAAGATACCTAGACGCACAAAAAGGTGGATAATTATCACCTCAACATTGAAACAATTACATTTTATGTTGTGTAAAGACACTTGATTTATTGATTAGCGTCATCCAAGGGTGTTCATGCCTACGTCATTATAGGACTATTTAATCATTGTTTTGGTATATTGCAAGCTAAAAGGTCAGCCATTATCCTAATCTGAATTTGAATAAATGGTTGCTGTACACCATTCACATGTCTGTATATAGTCCTAGGTCAGCCTCAGTATAGACATACCTCAACTCTGTATTATTTCACCAGCATAGCAAATCCTCCCTGTCCAAACTGTTAACCAGTTACCCTTTTTAACCAGTTACCTCTCTAATCAGTTACCTTTTCTAACTAGTTACCCTCTCTAACCAGTTACCCTCTCCAATAATAAGCACATAAGTGATTATACTGAACATCACACAGTTTACTTTAAACTGTATGTCATACACGTGACATTATAAATGCCCAGAACGGGACACTCTTTCCTCTAGTCTACAGATTAAATCCTAGTGCCCCAGGATGGTAAGTTAAAGGGATTTCTGGAAGGTGGTCCCCTAAAAGGGGTATGGTTGTGAACCCCAGTTTCCTGGCAGAATGTTTTATCTGGGCCACATAGCCTACCATCAGGGTCACCTAATTGTTCCAGCTTATATGTGGCACATTCATTCCCTGTCATCCTCCGGTCGTTTCTATAAATACTAATGTGTTCTCAGTCAACCTGGTAAAATATTATTGTTGTCAGTTGTCTTTCTGTCTGACCAGTGGACACTCATTGGCTTTACTAGAAAGTTATGCCAACGATAAAGGCTTTATCTTATTGAAATAATCCTACTGTAGTTCAATGTGTCTCATCTCTCATGCAGGACAGATACCATAATCCTTGGCATCTGTGATAAATGAACAATATTTGTGGGAATATTTGGATATCATCTCTCGGCAGGCTCCCCCCCATTGATTTTATTTTTATCTCATAAAGCTCTATGTCATTATTAGAACATAAGAACTGCAGCCCTGTTTTTCCTTGATGCTCTCTAATGTTTATTGACAATAAGCACAGATTGAGCTCGTGTGGATTTCCAGTGTGCCGTTATCTCTCTGCCAGCTGGCGATAGAGGGACATGGGGAGTGTGAGTGCCAGTCTATTAGATGAAGTGACAACTACTCCCCACCTCTTCTCTCTCGTTGACCCACCTACTCCCCTATGTCTTAGCCCTGATAGCACTCAGAGCTTTGGGTCTGCCAACCACACCATTTAGGGTTAATAAATGAAGCCCAAATGCATTTGACCTCCAAGGGACACCGTAGATGAAACATTTTTCACATTGACACAGGGATAATATCAAGCCATTGTGGCCTTGATATTTTAACCAAGCACTTGTGGGAATGTAATTGACTTCCTTTGCAAAATCCATTCTCTTCTACATAACCCTCTCCACCCTTCATTCCTTCAGCTGTCCTCCCGCCCTGCCGGACGGCAGTCACTAGCAGGGTTCACATGTTGGCTAGGCCGGCAGATTAATGACCTGGTTCATCTTAATGTTACCATTTACCATGCGCCGTTCCATACATCATCAAGGGAGGCTCTGTGGCAGAAGGACAGCTTACCTCCCTTATCCTCAAGCCTCCTCCCAGTTTCTGACTCCCTCCCTCTCTGTTTTCCCTCACACTCCTTCTGTAATTACACTCACCAGATACTTTATTAGGCATCCGGCATAGTATCATGGAGGACCCCTTTTGACTGTGACCGCTTCCAGGTTCAACAGGTTGTGCATTCAGAGATGCGCTTCTGTGCACCACTGTTGAAAGGGCTGGTTATAACAGCATTTGTGGCCTTTCTATCAGCTTGAAGCCTGGCCATTCTCATCTGACTTCTGATTAACACGGTCTTTTTCACCCACAAAACTGCCACTTACTTGATATTTTTATATTTTCCGCTCCATTGTCATCAAACACTAGAGATTACAGTGCATTAAAATCCCAGGAGGTCATCACTTTCAGAGATGCTGGAACCACCACGTCTGGCACCAACAGTCGCACCGTGGTCAAAGTGGCTCAGATCATGTGCATGCTAATGTTTGGTGAGTATATGTGTGGAAGGTTCTAGTTATTATTGTACACACTGAGTAGTTTAACCCTTATCTGGTCCTCTGAATCACCCCAATGTCATGGCACATTGTAAATTTCCCTTTGAATGTTTAAACAGGGACCTGTAAACTCGAAATGGGCAGAAAATGTGTGTCTCCATTCTTATTCAAGACTGGGGTTGTTACAATCTTTATTGAGTTTGCGGTTATCTTTGTTATTTCAAACCAAATTTATGGTCCTGCAGTTAATCGTGACAAAGCTTGAGCACAAGGGGATTCATAATTCTCATACTAATTGTGCTAATGCTTGTCATGACAACTACTATTATCATGGCAGTAAATAGTATCCATAAGACATATTGTTGTCAGGCTTATTAATGGCCAGTAAAACAGCACATGTCAGGCTGCTGCAGATCAAATATTATTTTCATCCATAAGGGAAGAGCTGTTGGAGAGTCCGGCTTCTGTCTTTTGTAATGAGTTCTTGCACAAGTGTCCAGTGCATTTAATATGTGCGAGTACAAGTTGGCTGTGTGTGTTTGAGCAGGTGTGTGTGAGAATGTGATACGGTGTCTGCCCCCCCCTTCCCTTTTCTGGGCTGGTTACACTGGGGGCAGCTATAGAAGGAAAAGGCCCTGTCAGCCAGCCTGGGATATACAGTAGCTGTTTGTATGTGCAGGCAGGAGGATATGGGCCAGAGGGGCCAGCTGAGTTTACTAAACTTCTAACGGAGACAAAAATAGCTGAGAGTGTGTGAGTGTGTGAGTAGGGTGAGAGTGTGTGAGTAGGGTGTGAGTGTGTGATTAGGGTATGAGTGCATGAGTAGGGTGTGAGTGTGTGAGTAGGGTATGAGTGTGTGAGTAGGGTGTGA
>JACXGJ010008027.1:0-28470 GCA_016801105.1 Esox niger | reverse complement strand
GGTAAACACACCCCTCACGGTATTTAACAGCTTGAACGACACATTCCAGCTGAGAGAGATGGAAGCGTTTGAGCCTGTAACATCATGTGCTAATAGACTATCAATATGCTGCAATAAACAATTGAATTACTCTCTCCCTTGACAACCGAGTACGCGAGTTATTATTACTACCACTATACGACATGGCTGATTTCTAACACAACCTTTATAATAAAAGCACCACATATATTTTGTGTAAATAAAGCTTACACGGACAGCATTCATTCCTTATATAGAAGGGTTGGTGGTTAGGCTACCTGCTCTGCTGGGCATTTTTGAGCATCTCCAACGGTGCCTATAGACCAGCTACAGGATGAGCTTCAACATTTTCTGTATTGGGCAGTTCTTCACGCTTCTGTAAACTAGTCAGTACTCAAGTAATTGGCTAATACAGATCATTGATAACATATGCCCAACTCTGGAAATACAACTCTGCAGATCTACTGCACTTGCAAATCATTATGGTACTTAATTTCTTTGACCCGCCCCCATCAAAAATGAATGAGATCTTAAGTGAAAGTGAGTTGTATCTGTAGATCGCTAGTTGTTCTTGTATTTGGTGATTTGTCTGCATAAATAAGGAGTTGCATGTTTAATTTTTATGTTGTGTTTGTATACATATTTTTGGGATACTTGCAAGATAAAATGTGTACCGATGCAAAATTTCAATTCTTGCAAGTGTAGTCACTCATTTACAGATCTTTTAGTAAACCTACGAAATGCAAAACATTAGTTGCCCACAAGACATTTGGATATTTATTTGAGGCAATATATAGGCATTTAATTTCACTAAAACATCTGAATCATATTAAACATTAACAGTTCTATCTTAACTTCATACGCTCTGAAACTGTAGTGCTGCTAAACTAGGCTGTAAACATACGAGAACGCTGAGAACGCTATATATATTCTATGAGGAGGCGTGAACTTCCTGGTATGAACAAAACAAGAAATAGACATTTTAAAAAGGAGAATTTTTTTAATTTTTTCTTTCACCATTATTCAATTTCCAATTGTAAAAGACAGGAAATGTAAATTAAGTCTATTTTTGCTATGAATCCAAAAATGATGAATGAAAATGGTTTTCTGATTGTTAAAAAGTTGTTTGAAATAGGAAATCAAATATTTTCAAATATTTTCTGTTGATCTGTTTTCTTATATTATGACATCATCCAATGACCGAAAGGTACACGGACTCTTTCCCTTAACGTGCTGGTTATGTAAAAAAATTATGATTTGTTTGCAGTAGAATAGTGATGGGCCACTCCAATTCATTCAAAAAGAACGAATCATTCGCAAATGACCCAGTATGCAGACACTTGAATGACATGCAGAGGAAGCAGAGTAGATTTGCTGTATGAAATGATGAAAATGCTGTACTCTCACTATTTGTTATTTAGCATTTTATAGTCACTTCATTTGCAGAATTATTTGTTGTTGTTTTTGGCTTTATGAAACAAGTTTTACTTTTGGGTATTTTTTTCTTTTTGTTGTAAATACCAAACAGCAAAAATCATTCAAGCAGCTTCACACAGCAGCTGTGGAAAATGGATAAGATATGGTGTGGGGTATGTTTGGGCCAGAAATCTGCTGTAAAATGCCAAGAGTTTGTAAACCTATGACATAACAAGATCCACTGTATAAAGACTTAATAAAATTGTAAATTATTAACTACTGCAGAACACTGTCTGGAACACTTTCTTACATCCCGGTGTGACGACCACGCCATCTACTGCCCATCCTCCCCCTGCAGGAGGCGGGCTTCGGCTTTCGACGTCACCGGCCTTCTGACACCATTGCCCATCTCATCAACTCATCACACCTGTTGTCTCGTCCAGCGCACCTTATCATCATTCACAGTCACTCCCCTCAGTATATATGTTCCCTCTGCTCCCTTTGTCTTTGTGTGTTATTGTCTCGAAAAGAAGAGCATATGTCAACTCAGAATAAATATAACAGAAACCTAACGCAATCCGCTTCACCTTTCGCATACGAAAACGCTGACACCCGGGAAGGTCACACTATCTAAAAGTGCAAAACCCTGCTCATCTTGCCCTGCAGGGAATCCCCAAAAAATGTATTAAATAATTTTTAAAGTCGTGCATAGGTATTCATCAAAACCTCAAGACAAGTAATAATGGGCTAGTCATCAGGTAACATTGTACAGTGCTGATGGGTCTTTCACCATACAAAGCTGGTATTTTATGAATTATTCACAGCTTCTCGTCTGAACATTGCTTACGAGCAACAGAAACACGTTATTCTCCTTTGTCTTTTATTATGGTGGGAATGAATATCATTCTGTCACCGCCAAATAGCCTTGGCGCACTGGATCTTGACATCCCAGTAGAATCATTCTTTGGGGCTTCAACTTCAAGTCCAGAGGATTCTTCTTTATCAGCTCATGTTAAGTCTGTTCACTGGGTTGTACTGGGCACTTCTATTCTAGTAATCTGTGGCAGGCAAATAGGAGAAACCCCTGGAAGGTCAAGAGTTGTGCTTAGGGGTCTGGATTAGAGTGTTCAAGGCTAGCAAACGTCATTTCCTGCACACTTTGTTTTCCAGGAGAGAGGATAATGGATTTATTTGGAATTTTGACAAGTGTCAAATGATATTGTGTGGGAAATCAGAGAACTTCAAAGATATTTTGATGTTGCTTTGGATGTTTCTCAGGTATTGGCAAAAAAAATTGTCGTCTGCCCTTTTTCAAAAATGTTGACTTTTTGGAAAAATACATAATACTTTGTAAAAGACAGAATTCACCTACATGAAAAATGGCATCAAACATAGGAACGGTACCAGGACATTTTGAATCATACAAGGACAAAGATTCTTTCAGGATTAAGCTTTAGCTGCTAAACAAAGATTTCAGAAGTTTTGGAACCCCTAAAGAATAGTAGTTCACATGCATGCAAAACCATTTTGTCATTCATCCCCATGGGCTGAAAGTTGAAAGATGGTGGTTGACTGAAACAAGGTTAATGGACAAAAAAATCAACAGCAGGTAATGGACCAAAAAATCCAACAGCTGAAAAGACCCCTAAGCACAATCAAGGCGAATAATCAAAATGTTTCAGAAGTCTAGACCAGTTACAAATTTGACAACTATGCATGTGCATACTAACCCGAACATGTTGAGAAAGAAGAATCCAAATACTAGTTTCAGAACAACACAGTCCAGTGGAATCTTGGGGTTATCAAGCCTCACAATCAACTGCTAGACGGCACCTCCATGTCAACTAGATTGTTTCTAAGAGTTGCACAAGAGAAAGAGGGCAGTCCACAAACGCAAGTCCACAAACAGAAACCAGAAACAGAAAAACAGTAAATCAGGAAAAGAAGAATGCCGTATTCCCTGGCTACCATTCTTTTCAGCGGCTCACATTCAGTATCTTGGTTCACCCTGGCCCTGTCTTCTTCCGCTGCTGAACTGGTCCTATCATCAACCTGAACATGATTTAATTAATTAATAATTTCTTAAAAGCGACTTTGCTGTATCAAGGACTGACCAATTTAAGTAGCAGGGCATCAAATACGTTAACCAGTTTAATGTAATGTGACAATTCTTTGTCTTAATAGACATACTCAAAAGTGGCAATTTATCATGTGTGAGGGCCATAAACAAGGTAATGCTATATACCAAAAGAAAGATTAAAATCTCAATGACAAAATCACTGAAGAGATGTACTAACATTTGAGAACACAAATTAAAGTAGCTACATATTCCAAAGAATTAGGAATAGGGCTTGAAATTAGTATAGCAGTTGCATAGACTATCTACATGAATCATCTGGAACTCAAGCATTATGGTAGCTATTATTCCCCATTCCTCCCCATAACCCCTATTGCTCAATGCTTTGGCATCTTTGTTTACACTAGAAGTAGGCTCTGCTGGTGCCTCCTACCGGGGTCTGGCAGTGAGACCCTGCCATAGAACAAACTGACCAATGTGGCGGTTGAAGAGTTTTAGACTGGCTGTAATAATTAAGTCCTTAGAATCAGACAGGTGTCTCAGAAGAAAACATGATTTTGACAACTTACTTGTAAGATATTTTCTTAATGAATTTCCTTAGCTCAGGCTTGTTGGTGCAGGAGTCAAGAGGGAACTCCAGTCGTGGTGAAGAGCCAAACTGAATAACACCCACACGCACCTAAACAAAACAAGGATCCATGGTAAGAAAAAGCTTTTTATCAATCATCTCAGATGCATGTCACCCAGGGGCTCTGAACTCTAAGGGACTCCCATTGATTTTGTTAGTCAGTCAGTCTTACACAGATAAAAATGTTGGTCGATTATCGCATAGAACAGAATTTATAAGATCTCCTAAGCCTCGGTTTACTACAGTCCTTATTTTGGCAGTTTGTCCAAAGAATTCTACAAAAACTATATTTGTTTTCAAATTGGTTTTGGCCAACAAACCATGCCAGAGCCTCTATCAGTGGCTACAAAAATGCAACATTAAAACTTCTTTCTATCACCATCCCGTAGAAAATTTCTGGATTACAAAGGATCTATGGATAGCAATGGCAGTGTGGTTTAAAATGTGATTTCCAAGGAATGTTATTTTAATATCAGTGCTAGAGAAAAAATTATCATAATAATAATTTGTCCAGGAGGGCATAGTCTGACATTCTGCAGGCATACAGAAATGTCTAATATTGCAGTCTAAATGTTGTACTTGCTCAGTTTGGCAACCATTAACACCCAGTATTGAGTTTTACCTCTGAGGCAGTCTCAATTTCTTTCATCATAAGCACTACATATTTAGGAAGTGAGAAATTATTCCAAGTCATGTACTTGCAAGCATGGCCAGAAAAGTCAATACACTTGATTCAAAGTCAAAGATTTTTATTAATCAAATGCACTGAATAACATCAACGTCATTCTGAACAATGACATTCTTGTGACATGGCATCTATGCACTTAGCATTAAGAAATATAGGAAGCAAAAATATTGCAACAATATACATAGATTGTAAACTATCAGCAATTCCAAAGGGTGTAGAATGGGTGTAATATTAAATATTAGGAATGTAAATAAGTGTAATATGCATATGAATGGTACATTAAAATATGCTAATGTACATTGAATGTACAAGGAAAGTCATCAGAGCATTTGAACTGTTCATGTGATTAATATGCTGGTTGAGAAGTCTTATGGCCTGGAGGAAAAAACAGATTGAAGAGAGTTCTGCTTAACAGCAATGACCTCTGAGAAATTCAGGTTAACTGCCTTGCCCAGGGACTTGCTCTAGAGACCTTTTGGTTACTGGTCAGATGCTGTAACCAATTGGTTTCTGGCCAACACTGCTGAGTGTGATAAGATGCTGAAATTCTTGGCAAATGTGCTAACAGTGAAGGGGAAAAATATTTGATCCCCTGCTGGTTTTGTACGTTTCCCACTGAATAAGAAATGATCAATCTACAATTTTAATAGTAGGTTTATTTGAACAGTCAGAGACCGGATAACAACAAAAAAATCCAGAAAAACAAATTTTATAATTTCATTGGTATTTTAATAAGGCAAAAAATTATTACTAACCCCTTGGCAAAATATGACTTAGCAAAACCCTTATTGGCAATCACAGCGGTCAGACGTTTCTTTTAGTTGGCCACCAGGTTTGCACGCATCTCAGGCGGGATTTGGTCCCACTCCTCTTTGCAGATCTTCTCCAAGTCATTAAGGTTAAGCCTGACGTTGGCAACTCGAACCTTCAGCTCCCTCTAAAGATGTTCTAAGGTCTGGGCCAGGAGATAGCTGGGCCACTCCAGGACCTTAATGTGCTTCTTCTTGAGCTACTCCTTTGTTGCCTTGGCCATGTGTTTTGGGTCATTCTCATGCTGGAATACCCATCTACAAACCATTTTTCATGCCTTTGCTGAGGGAAGGAGGTTCTCACCCAAGATTTGACAGTACATGGCCTCGTCCATCATCCATTTGATGTGTTGAAGAAGTCCTGCCCCCTTAGCAGAAACACACCCACAAAGCATAGTGTTTCCACCTCCATGTTTGAAGGTGGGGATGGTGTCTTTTGGGTCATAGACAGAATTCCAAAAACGGCAAGTTTAGTTGATGCCAAAGAACTCGATTATGGTCTCATCTGACGACAACACTTTCACCCAGTTCTCCTCTGAATCATTCGGATGCTCATTGGCAAACTTCAGATGGGCTTGTACATGTGCTTTCTTGAGCAATGTACCTTGCAGGCACTGCAGGATTTCAGTCCCTCATGGCGTAGTGTGTTACTAATTGTTTTCTTGGTGACTATGGTCCCAGCTGCCTTGAGATCACTGACAAGATCCTTCCACGTAGTTTTGGGTGATTCCTCACCATTCTCATGATTATTGCAACTCCATGAGGGGAGATCTTGCATGGAGACCAAGGGAGATTGACAGTTCTTGTGTGTTTCTTACATTTGTAAGTTATCGCACCAACTGTTGTCACCTTCTCACCAAGCTGCTTGGCGATTGTCTTGTAACCCATTCCAGCCTTGTGTAGGTCTACAATCTTGTCCCTGACATCCTTGGACAGCTCTTTGGTCTTGGCCCTGGTGGAGAGTTTGGAATCTGATTGATTGATTGCTTCTGTAGACAGGTGTCTTTAAGAGTATGCTCCTAACCTCAGCTCGTGACCTGTATAAAAGACGCATGGGAGCAAGAAATATTTCTGATTGAGAGGGGATCAAATACTAATTTCCCTCATTAAAATATATAACATTTTTTACATGCGTTTTTATGGATTTCTTTGTTGTTATTCTGTCTCTCACTGTTCAAATATACCAACCACTAAAATGATAGACTCTGTCGGTGGACAAACGTACAAAATCAAGAAATTGAACACATTTTCCCCTCACTGTATTTTCCTTAGCCTGCTGGAGGATAAAGGACACATCAATACATAAAGTTCTACCCTTCTATGTAGTGATACACATTTAATAGTGCAGTTTTGCTTAAACCTATTTGATCAAAGAATTAACACAAAAAAGTATACCCCTTCAGCTATTTTTTAGGCATATGGTATGGTATAATTGTTTTTACATTTAGAAAAGGTTATCATAACATCTTTCTTATTTACGTGGTAGAGTTTTGCATTTGTGGAGGCCGTGACAAACTATTCACAAACAATGTTTTCCGAAAGTTTTACTGAGCGCATGTAGTGATTTCCATTACAAAATTGTGTCTGGTTTTAATGTAGATCACAGGCTGGTTCAATACTGGTTTTCAGCCTTGTCCCGTGCGTACAGAGATTTCCCCGGACTCTCTGAATCTTTGAATGATTTTGTGTACTGTAAATGATGAAATCCACAAACTCAAACTGCAATTTTACATTGAGAAACGTTATTCTTAAATTTGTTGCACTATTTGTCTTTCACTTCTGACAGACCTATCCTCTCTGGAATGATCTTTTACCACCCAATCATTTTACTGACCCGTTGCCAATTGACCTAGTTGTGTGATATTCCACCAGGTTTAGTATTTAACTTTTCCAGTCTTTTGTTGCCACTGTCCCACCTTTTTTTTTACTTGTTGCTCGCCTCAATGTCAAAGTGGGCATTCTGTCTATATTAACATTTAACACAGTGCCCCAACTTTTTTGGAAACAGGGTTGTACACCAATCAGCCATAACATTATGAACATATGCACCCTTTCATTTCAACGGTATTCCCCAATGGCATTGGGCTCTTTCAAGCAGAATAATGCGTGCTGCCACAAAACAAAAATTGTTCAGGAATGGTTTGAGGAACAAAACAAGTTCAAGGTGTTGACTTTGCCTCCAAATTTCCCAGATCTCAATCCAATCGAGCATCTGTGGGACGTGCTGGACAAACAGGTCCTATTCATGAAGGCCCCTCCTCACAACATACAAGACTTAAAGGAACTTCTGCTACAGTCCTGGTGCCAGATACCACAGCATACCTTCAGAAGTCCATGCCTCAACGGGTCAGGTTCTTTTGGTGGCAAAAGGGGACCTACCCAATATTAGGCAGGTGGTCATAATGTTATGGCTGATCAGTGTACATTTACCAGTGATTCTAGAATGATTTCTAAATTGCATGTCAATCATGAAGATTTATCATGATGTCACGTCCATCTTCACACTGGCTGGGGCCATAGTCAGGACGGGACTAAAGAGAGGCCTCTAGACACCTCTATGGTCTTGGGTCTCCCCAATTGGAGGCAAGTGTTGGTTATTGCCTCCAATTGGGGAACCTATTTAAGTTCACGTTGGGAACACACTGATGTGGTTCATTGTGGCTTGTCAGCCGAAGGCTGGGTAATCCTGTCATTTGTTCTGCTTTGAGTTTGTTTGTTTGTTTCTTTCTTACTTGCTTTCACCATTAAACATGGATTATACAGACCGTTTTGCCTCTGCCTATCTGTCCTTGAACCAGATTTATGACACATGATGAACATTTTTGAAAGCAAATTATTTCACAATAAAATAATAAAATTCACTTAAAATTGAGGAATGTTTTTTGTGGTTATGTAAAATCCTAATTCAAATGCATGAAAATCTGAGCCACTTGAATGACAAATGTTGAAAAAGTTGTATTATTTTTACTGGCACTGTAATCAAATTATCAAATCTATTGATGCATTTTCAAAATAAGGCTTCACCCTGGTATGTTGTGGCTCTAGCCCAGGGGTTTTCAATGTCTGAGACAGTTGCCTCCTTTCTGAAAACTTCAACAGAACCACGCATTTGTTTCCTCATGATTAAAAACGTAACAACAATCAGCTGTTTGATAACAGAGATAATCTCTGTAATTGCAAGCAAAGGTTTCTGTACCAAATATTAAGTTCTGCTTTTCTGATGTATCTGATCAGAAAAGCTCTCTGGTCTTGGCCATTGTGGAGAGGTTGGAGTCTGTTTGATTGTGTGGACAGGTGTGTTTTATACAGGTAACGAGTTCAAACAGTTGCAGTTAATACAGGTAATGAGTGGAGAACAGGAGGGCTTCATAAAGAAAAAGTAACAGGTCTGTGAGAGCCGGAATTCTTACTTATGTCATGCAATAAAATGCAAATTAATTATTTAAAAATCATACAATGTGATTTTCTGGATTTTTTTAGATTCCATCTCTCGCAGTTGAAGTGTACCTATGATATAAATGACAGACCTCTACATGCTTTGTATGTCACGATCGGGCGGGGGAACCCAAGCGCGGATTGGCAGGGTAGCGGTGGAGAGGCTGGTGGAGAGCTCAGCGACAAGCAGGATAGGGAGACTCGGAAAAGCGGCGTAGGCACTGATCGGTGACCGGCAGAGTAGTCGGGGACAGGCGGTAGTTCGGTACGCGGGCGGACGGCAGAGGCACAGGTAGGTAACAGGCAGAGTGGTCAGGGACGGGCGGAAGGTCGAAACACAGGCTGTGTCCAAACGAACAGAAGACTCGAAGGTTGCTGTGAAGCACATGCGAATTATAACCAAAATCCAGTAGAGAAGGAATGACAGAGGGCTGAGGAAATACTGTTGGTAATGGTGCCATTGGGGACAGGTGCGTAATCGTGAATGGGGAACAGGTGCGTAATCATGGATTGGGAACAGGTGCTTAAGAGAAGCGAGTGGTGTGTGAGTGGCCAGGAGCGCGAGGACCTGTACGTGACATTGTAAGTAGGAAAACCTGCAAAATCAGCAGTGTATCAAATACTTGTTCTCCCCACTGTATATTTCTAAATTCTTATTACGTAGCTATGTCATAAGAATTTCATTGTGCTGTTATTTGGATCATTTGACAAATAAACTTGAAACTTGCTGTCTGGCACCCCCCTGGGGAAGCGTGCCTCGTTTTGAAAACCGCTGCTCTAGCTCAACGCATTTATTTCTGAGACCAATCATTTTTGCCACCAGTGAGTCACTAGGTGTTCAGATCTGGACTCTGCACAGAAGCAACTAACATTACTATCATAGTTTTCACATCAGCTGTAATTTATTTTTATTTTTTTTATTGATCCTGGTTCAGCACTCCTATTATGATATTCTTGAAATATATAATAAACCTGCCCTGCCTAAATGTGTTTCAGAGATCTGAAGGGGTGTGTCTCTAAAAGGTGCTGATGCATCACAGGTGAGTTAGTTTACCAGTCCATACCTGACATTTATACAAAGAGAAATAATTGAAAAAATGACAACTGAACTGACTCCAAGTTGCTACAGAATACCTTGTCCGGCCTTATATCCAGCCCCTCACACAGCTTGAGAGAATAGTGCTTGGATCTCTCAAAGCTGCCCTTCCCAACACTGTAGGAACCATCCATAAGGAATAGAACATCCATAGCAGCAGAGCACTTCATCACTGAAAACACACAAGCAAATCAGTTCACGATACAAAGTCATATTAGCTTAAATTCAAACAACTGTTAACAGCTCTTGTTACATCTATGTGCTATAATGATCAACTATTCAGTAGCAGTTTAGTCACCCCTCAAATGGTGATAACTGCAACAACACCTGAGTGGCATGTAAGTGAATGCAAATTAATTTCCCTCACTCCTTCAGACTCACATAG
The DNA here is from genome assembly GCA_016801105.1 of Esox niger. Taxonomy (NCBI): domain Eukaryota; kingdom Metazoa; phylum Chordata; class Actinopteri; order Esociformes; family Esocidae; genus Esox; species Esox niger. The sequence goes on along the minus strand of JACXGJ010008027.1, from coordinate 17,918 downwards.
ACACGCACACATCGCAGCATGTTTATTACAATAATAAGTGGTGTACCTGTCATGTCACAACATTTCACTAGTCATGAAGACAGTGGTTAGAGCCTTGTTTTCACCTGTCACACTAGAAACAGGATTGCTGCTCTACTGAAGGACTTTCAAATATTTCTCAAATTTACACATACACATACCCACACTTTCTTAAATAAACATGAGTAACAGACACACAATTACAACTACAAATACAAACAATCACAACAAGCAGAAACAAAAGCACAATCTTATGAAAACCACATGCCACTTACTTTCTCCAGCAGCATTGATTTTGCTGATGGTTTCGTGACTGGTTTGGATATCCTGAATTGAGGACCCAGGATGGACTAAAAAAACAGATATGATAAGTGATGTTTATAACAGTCCATGATTAATTAATGTTCTTAGTTCTGTATCATATAAACAGGCAAATCATTTACAGTCCCCTCCAAAAGTATTGGAACAGCAAGGCAACTTCCTTTGTTTTTGTTGTTCAGTGAAGACATTTAGGTTTAAGATCAAAAGATGAGGATGAGACAAGAGTTCAGAATTTCAGCTTTCATTTCCTGGTATTCACATCTAGATGTGTTAAACAACTTTGGACATATCACCGTTTGTATTAGACCATTTTTAGGTGAGCAAAGGTAATGGTACTAATATTCTTGAAGTAAATAACATTTAATATTTGGTGGCATAACCCTTGCTTGCAATAACTGCCTCAAGCCTGCGACCCATCAACATCACCATACTGTTGCATTCTTCATTTGTGAGCTATTCCAGGCTTTTACTGCAACTTCTTACAGTTCTTGTTTGTTTCGGGGTGTTTCTCCCTTCAGTCTCCTATTAAGGAGGTGAAATGCATGCTCTATTGGGTTAAGGTCAGGTGATTGACTTGGCCAGTCTAAAACCTTCCACATTTTCCCCCTAATGAATCCTTTGTTTTGTTGGCAGTGTGCTTTGGGTCATTGTCCTGCTGCATGATAAACTACCTCCCGATTAGTTTCAATGCATTTCTCCGTAAATTGGCAGACAAAATGTTTCTGTACATTTCTGACACATTCTGCTGCTACAATCACCAGTTACAGCATCAATAAATATTAATGAGCCTGTTCCAGAGGCAGCCATGCACACCCAAGCCATGACATTACCTCCACCATGCTTCACAGATGAGCTTGTATCCCTCAGATCATAAGCAATTCCTTTTTTTCTCCACACTTTGGCCTTTCCATCACTTTGGTAGAGATTAATCTTGGTCTCAACAGTCCATTCGATTATGTTCCAGAACTTTTGTGGCTCATCTCTGTACTTCTTTGCAAATTTCAGTCCGACCTTCCAATTCGTACTGCTGATGAGTGGATTGCATCTTGTGGTGTGGCCTCCATATTTCTGCACTCTGAGTCTTCTTCGAACAGTGGATTGTGATACCTTCGCCCCTGCGCTGTGGAGGTCGTTGGTGATGTCACTTACTGATGTTTTGAGAGTTTTCTCATGATATTTCTGTCATCAACTACTGTTGTTTTCCTTGGCCAACCTATTTGACGTCTGTTGCTCAGTACACCAGGAGTTTCTTTCTTTTTCAGGACATCCAAAATGTTGCGCTCTGGGCGATTATTTATTTATTTATTTACTATTTATTTTTTATTTTTATTATTATTATTTTTTTCTCTGCTTGACATTGGCTTGCTTTTCTTCCATAGACTGCTCTCTGGTCTTCATGTTGGTTTATCCTCTTTAACAAGAAATGTAGTCTATATTGGTTTAAATCAAGGATGGAAACTTAGACTAGTCATGCAGAGCTATTACATTTTTTTAACAATCAACCTAAAAAGCAACACCTGGGCAACAAGAAACATCTGTCAGTCATGTCATGGTTCCAGTACTTTTGCTCACTTGAAAAATGGGTGGGTTCAAACAAAGAGTGGTACAGTGGGGAGAACAAGTATTTCATACACAGCTAATTTTGCAAGTTTTCCTACTTATAAAGCATGTAGAGGTCCGTAATTTTTACCATAGGTACACTTCAACTGTGATCACATTGTATGATTTTTAAATAATTCATTTGCATTTTATTGCACAACATAAGTATTTGATCACCTACTAACCAGTAAGAATTCTGGCTCTCACAGACCTGTTAGTTTTTCTTTATGAAGCCCTCCAGTTCTCCACTCATTACCTGTATTAACTGCAATTGTTTGAACTCATTACATGGTCCCAAGAGAGCTGGGACCACAGTCTCAATGAAAACCATTAGTAACACACTACGCTGTCATGGATAAAAATCATGCAGCACACACAAGTTCCCCCTGCTCAAGCCGGCGCATGTCCAGGCCCGTCTGAAGTTTGCCAATGACCATCTGGATGATCCAGAGGAGGAATGGGAGAAGGTCATGTGGTCTGATGAGAAACTCCACTCGCCGTGTTTGGCGGAAGCAGAAGGATGAGTACAACCCCAAGAACACCATCCCAACCATGAAGCATGGAGGTGGAAATATTCTTTGGGGATGTTTTTTGCAAAGGGGACAGGACGACTGCACCGTATTGAGAGGAGGATGGATGGGGCCATGTATCGCGAGATCTTGGCCAACAACCTCCTTCCCTCAGTAAGAGCATTGATGATGGGTCGTGGCTGGGTCTTCCAGAATGACAACGACCCGAAACACACAGGCATGGCAACTAAGGAGTGCCTCCGTAAGAAGCATCTCAAGGTCCTGGTGTGGCCTAGCCAGTCACCAGACCTTAACCCAATAGAACATCTCAAAACTTTCAGGGAACTGAAAGTCCGTATTGCCCAGCCACAGCCTCGAAACCAGAAAGATCTGGAGAAGGTCTGTATGGAGGAGTGGACCAAAATCCCTGCTGCAGTGTGTGCAAACCTGGTCAAGAACTACAGGAAGAATATGACATCTGTAATTGCAAACAATTTGTTTCTGTACCAAATATAACGTTCTGCTTTTCTAATGTATAAAGTACTTATGTCGTGCAATAAAATACTAATGAATTATTTAAAAATCATACAATGTGATTTTCTGGATTTCTTTTTAGATTCCGTCTCTCACCTGAGAAGTGCACCTATGATAAAAATGACAGACCTCTACATGCTTTGTAATTAGGAAACCCTGCAAAATCAGCAATGTATCAAATACTTGTTCTCCCCGCTGTATGTCCTGAGTTGTTTAACACATCTAGATGTGAATACCAGGAAATGAAAGCTGAAATTCTGAACTCTTGTCTCATCCTCATCTTTTGATCTTAAACCTAAATGTCTTCACTGAACAACAAAAACAAAGGAAGTTGCCTTGCTGTTCCAATACTTTTGGAGGGGACTGTATACTTGTTTTGGAGCAACATATGCTTTTTTAGGGAAGGCCTTGCTTATTTCAGCAAGACAATGCCAAACCACATTCCACACATACTACAACAACATGGCTCCAAAGTAAAAGATTACAGGTGATAAACTGGCCTGCCTGCAGTCCAGATCTGTCACCCATTGAAAACATTTAGTGCATTATGTGTCAAAGAAAAGCCCTATTGAGCAGCTGAAATCCTATATCAAGCAAGAATGGGGAAACATTTCACCTTCAAAACTATAACAATTGGTCTCCTCAGTTCCCAAATGCTTACAGAGTACACTATAAAGCAGAGGCAGCAACACAGTGGTAAACATGCCCCTGTCCCAACTCTTTTTAAACGTGTTGCTGCCATCAAATTCAAAATGGGCATGATGGTCAGGGGATGTCTTGGTTGTAACACTGGATATATATTGTATTTGTAATATTTTCAATTAAATATAGGGATAAATGGTTTGCACATCATTGCATTCTGCTTTTATTTGTATTATACACAGCGTCTCAACCTTTTTGGGAATGGGGTTGTAACTTGTGATTGGATAGAATATAATTTTGAGCAAAAAAAGTCAAAAAGGCCATCAAGTGACAACCTCTCATTTGATTGTGTCAGTGGAATGTCTTTGAACCTTCCATCCAACACCAACACCCAATGCCCTGGGGTGAGAGAATGCCATTAGCCACTGTTGACTCTGATCTATGTTGGCTGTAAACCATTATGCACTTATGGGACTTGATTTATATGAGTGAACTTTTTGAATGGAATTACAGAAATTAATCAACTTTTTCATGATATTCTAATTATATGACTAGCACCTGTATTAAGCAAATATGCATGGATTCATGTGCTGAGAAATAAAAGCACTATCAAGGCAAAGCGAGCATTTGAAGACATTAAAAGGAGGAAGAACACCACAAAAAGCCCAATTGGACAAGGGGAAAGAGTTTTTTTAATTCACATTGAAATGTTAATGAAGAAGTACAACATAAAATATTTTGCTACAGGAAATTTCAAAAGGAGGATCGTTGAGAGATTTACTAAACAATTAAATTATGAATGTTGAGGTTTCACACAAATCTCAACACTGTCAGGAACGGGAGTGGGGACCCAATCGTGGAAAGGAAGAGCGAGGGGGGAGAGACAGAGAGGGAGATCGGCAGGCAGGAAACCGATAACCAGGCAGGGGGTGCAGACCGGTGGCAGGCAGAGTAGTCGGGGACAGGCAGTAGGTCGGTACACGGGCGGAGGGCAGAAGTACAGGCGAGGAGCAGGCAGAGTAGTCAGGGACGGGCAGATGGTCGGCACACGGGCTGGCAGCAGAGGTACAGGTAGGGAGCAGGCAGAGAAGTCGGGGACAGGCAACAAGTCGATACACAGAAAATCCAAACAGAAGACTCGAAGGTAGCAGAGAAGCGCATGTAGAAATCGACCATGATCCGGTGGGGAAGGAATGACAGAGAGCAGTGGATATACTGTAGGTAACTAGGTGAGTGGGAACAGGTGCGTGATTGCAGATTGGGAACAGGTGAGAAGGATGAGCAGGTGCGCGCTGGTAGCTCAGGAACTCAAACTCGCGGGGGCGGGGGCGTGACAGTACTCGATGGACGCCCCCAGGCGGACCACCCGGGGCGTCAGGCCACCGGCAATGGAAGTCCCGGAGCACCGAGGGATCCAGGATCTGGCGGCGGGGAACCCAGCAGCGTTCCTCAGGCCCGTAACCATCCCAGTCAAGCCGGTATTGGACCCCGCGGCCACGGAGCCGGGACTCGATGTAGTACTCGTTTGTTCTTTAGGTGCTCATTTAACCCATTGTCGAAAGCCGCCTGCAAGGCCTCGCCGTTCCATCCACTCTCTGCGGCGAGGGTGCAGAACTCAATGGTGTACACCCAGACGCAGCGCCCCCCCTGGCGCAACGCAAACATGCAAGTGGAGGCATCCTTCCCTCGAACGGGGTGATCAAACAAATTAGTGAACGATGCGTAGGACTGTGTCGTCGGGTGCCGTCGCTCCCAGAGAGCAGAGGCCCACTACAAGGCCGGTCCAAGGAGTAATCCCACCAGGTAGGCGATCTTGGAACTAGGTGTTTCATGTTGGAAAGTCAGGTCAGTTTTGACTCAATGTGTTCCATTCAGGAGGTCCACTGACATTTTGCTCTGGCATTCAACGACACAAGCAGGTCCTCTGTGTCGAGAAAGAGCAGAGTTGAGAAACAACCGGACAGAACTAATATCGATACTGGAGCACGTGTTGGGGTTTTTAACTACCCGATAGCCACCCTATTTTCACAAATTGATGTCTCCTTGGGTGACTGTTTAATTAGCCAGAGTAGCAACACATATCCCTACAGACCCGTAATAGAGAGCATCCTGAATTATGGATTTGATACATTAAAGACACAGTTTGTTTTACAAGGATACACAGGTCACATGGATGTAACGGACCCTGCAGGTGAGAACGATGGACTCATGAAAAGGGCTGCCTATTCAGCGGATAGTACAACATTTGAAATGGTCGGCCATGTTCATAATGATATCTTCTTTCAAGAGAAACTCATGTTAAACAGTGTTGACATAAAGGTTAGGATGGTCCTCAGTAAAGATGAGTTCTGTCCTATGGGGGTCGGTGATGTGCATTATCATTTGCATATATTATCTGCGTTACTATTTGTCAAGAAAGTGACTGTTTCACCTGCCGTGAAACTTGGACACACTCAAGCGCTACTCTCAACCACTGGCAAATACACATTTGAAAGAGTGTGCATGAAGACATTTAGTTTACTGGCGTGGAGTCGTGTTCGCAACCAGGAAAACCTATTATTAGGACTTCTGCCAAAATGTATTGTCGTTGGCTTGGTGGACAATGACAGTTTTACAGGAAGTTAATTTCAAACATTATAATTTGGAGGATATGGCTCTGTATGTAGACGGTCAGCAATTTCCTAGCAAACCATTCCAACCAAATTACACAACCGTGTCAGCAGTGCATGAATTTTACCAACTGGCCTTAGTTTCAGGAAAACACCCAAAGGAATAAGCCTTGCCTATTGACAGGTCTGACTTCTCACATGACTATCCTTGATCAAGTCAGGGAATGTACGACTTGAGATGAGGTTCAGACAACCACTGCCCCACACAATTAATTTAGTTTTTTATCCAATTTTTGACTCAATTATATAAAAGTGTCAAACCAGCAACAAGTCATGGTTGACTACCATTAGTAAAACAGTGTGGAAATGAATACCGCAGAGTTGACCGATGTGGTTAACTGATTTTCATCTAGGACTAATTTCTATGGTGTGCTGGCATGCGACCAACTACCTAGTGGACCAAATCGAGATGCTGCATCAATGGTGATTCTTAATACACACCCAAGCAATTACCCCTGGGATCACTGGCTAGCTATTTACATCACAGACAATGGTATTGGAAGGTTATATGACAGTTTTGGAAATGCCCCAAATCTTACGTACTTTCTCAAGTCAATCCGCGCTTTTCTGCAAATGTGAGAATTTGGAATACAGTTCAAAACAAGTATGATTTCAACCACATGTGGACAACATTGTATGTTCTTTATCTACTGACAAGAGGTGAGTTAAAAAGATGCCTTTTTTATATTGATGATTTACAAGAAAAGTAGGCGCTAGTCTCAAAGTTTGTAGCTAAGATGTACCAGAGTAATAAGTGTGATATGCAAATGCTTAATTACATACAACATCCTCAATCTTTTGAATCGTTTAATTTGTGTCATGGTTGTTGATGAAATAGAAAAGTAAATAATGTGTACATATTTACAAAGTATTTTTCCAACAACAATTATTCAAGGTATAACATACACTTTGACAATGAAACACAGATGATTTTATAAAATGGAAGCCTATTTGGGGGGTCCGTGGCAGGGGGTACAAAGAAAGCTTTGGTTGGTTGATAAGCAGTTGCTGGGGGAGTGGCTAAATCATTGATTGTGCCATCAGACGTTTGTTTATACAAATTGAAGTTATGCCTTACAAGCTCTTTTGGAGTAGTTGTAAAAGGCATGTTGAGACATGCAATGGCCTCTAAAAACACCCCACACCCTGATGGCCTTCTAGCGTCAGCAATTTTATTGGTTGCTGTCACATTTTAACCAGATCCAACAGGTGCGAGCCCTTGATTATCTCCCCTTTGAAAATGAATTCACCATTTGAAGTCCATTAAATCAAATCTTAATAGACCGGTGCATTCTATTAAGAATATATTCAACATTCTGCCTACGCCTCGCAGGCACATTATCCAAAATGTCATCAACAAGGTTATGATTTTGGTCAACTGCTTACTTAGTCTCAGTCATGTTTAATACATCAGGCCCAGTCTCAAACCTGGGTAGACTTAAAGTCAGTGTATTTGTAGCAAGCTCCCCCTCTCTCACAACAGTCCAAAATCTATGTAAAACGGCAGAGTGTCTTTTAGCATTGTCATGTAAACCCATTTCAGGATTCAACAGTATGTTGCTAATCGATGAGTCCAAATCATTTTCAACAGATTGTCTTACATTGGTGCTAGGCATTTTGGATTCTCGCAGTTTTTCTAACTGATGTTATGGCACCAGAAAACATTTCTGAGCGTGATCCATGTTATTTAACTGTGTCTCGATGCAATTAGACTGGTTAGGAATGGAACTGCACAGTGGATGATAGGCTAGACTCACATACAGGTCTAATGATGTACTTCAGCTCTGTAAGCAGTATCCTGACACCTTCACAATGTGTTCAGAAGCTTCATTAGAGTTACTCTAAGTTGGTTGCAGGTTTCCACAGTGCAAAGGCGATCCTTTTTTTTTTTAAACGTGTACACAACAGCGGTGTTATGGTTGCAATCGACTTAAATTCTGTATCCACTGGGCCTCAGTGAAAGTTGGAAACATGGTATTTCCTCATATAGTCAAAGTTCAGTTTTCAGAATCGTTATTGACATAAAAAAGTGGTATTGATGCATCCCTAATGAACAATATTTGTTGAGTTTTGAAAATATATATTTTGGATAACAAAATGTACACATCACGTCATTTACCCAGTTATCTATGGGTGCCTTACTGGTAGTGGCACCAAGACTACCAGACATGAAAGAGCATTTTTCTGTTTTGGCTTGTAATTACCAAAGCTAGGCAAAGATCATCACATGGGCATAAACAGCAAGAGTGTTTCAAAAATTGTTGTTGTTTAAAAAGTTTTACTCTGAATGCCATTTTGTTAGAGAGGCAGTATTTACGTTCGCTTTGAATTCTGAAACTCATGGTATTTTATTTACAGGCCAATGCAGAGGAAGTGCATTCTTCGTTAAAATTCAAATTTAAGCATTATAAGACCACAGTCTAATTTACAGAAACAACATGAGAGCAATCGGATTTATTGTATAACAAGCTACCTTATGCTGGCCACACTCTTGACCTAAGGTAAAAGATAAAACCATTACTTTTCAATACATTTTGATTTCTTGTTCCCGTGAATTCACAAGATCATCATTTAAATCTATGCATTATAATTATTGTTATTTCCATTTTAATGGATTATAGGAGACTTAAAAACGTAATTGATTTTGTTTTAGTTCATTGGGTACATTTTCTGTAATTTTTTTGCTTATATTGTTTTCATTTGTAATGTATTGCCTAAATTGATACATAGATAAATGGTTGAAAAGGAAAACATTAAGTTAACAAATGTAAAACTGCACTGTTGAATTGTAAACTATTTGTTGAAGACTAAACAGGTGTTGCATTTGGACCACCTAGTGCCTTGAAGTTCTTTGTCAATCATAATTGAAGCTTTCAGTGACACTGCCTTTCATGGCGTGTCCCAGCAGTGAAATATTAAAGCTAGTGGTTGAAAAAGAAGCCAAAGTCCTCAAAAAGACATATTTCTGCCGATCATTTATTGGTAATAGTAAAATATCTGACATCAGCAAGGTTCACCTACCTTGAATAAGCAGCAGTGCTAAGAGGAGATAGAGCTGGCTGATGGTGCACATTTTGGAAAATCTAAATTGATAAACAAAAATAACAGAATTAGTGTGCATGTGTGCATATACCTGTCTACTAGGTCTGAGAGCATGTGAGAGTGTTACAGTTAAAGAGAGAGACATAGGGTGAGAGGTACATAATAGGATTTGAGGTGAGATAATTAAACATCTTTATGACAACTCCAAATGGTACCACTGTAGTAGAGGTCAAGGAAAATATTTGTGACACAGTTATAATGGTCTTATGACAGCAAATGTCAAAACCAACCACATAGGACAGTTGTATTTAATGCTAACACATAAATCGTTTTTAAATGTTTGATGATCAGGCTTGCTATGACATGTTTATGACAGGTTGTGTTTCTGACTAACGTAGCCGTTCGTAAGGCCCTGCAATGAGTGGTGGAAACTGCCCAGCACAACACTGGTACCCATTACTCCACCGTCAACCTCCAGCGCAAGCAGTACAGGGCGTAGAGCATTATCAGGGACCCTTCACATGCGTGCCACAAATGGTTTGCCCTACTTCTATCAGACAGGCAGTACGGGTCTCTTCTCTGTGACACATTACAAACCATATCCACCCTTTTTACTACTGGACTCTTCTACTGACACTGCCTTGCAAATTCTGATAAGGAAGTTTTTCAGTTGTTACAGATACGTGTCTACCTCTCATTGCTGCTAATCTTGCATTTCAGTTGCACATGCTACCCTACTCCTTCAATTTCATTGTACTGTACTTGTTCATTTACAATAAAGTTTAATCTAATCCAATGTTGTCATGGTTAATGTCAAGTTGTCATAACAAAGGCATCACAAACAATGTCAACCTTGCATAAAAAAATACATAAGTGAGCGAATGACACCTAATGACAACATTCATAAACGTTCATAATGATACCTTCATGTGTTGTGTCATGGTAATGACAGTATCCTGACAATGTAATATCACTCTTATGCACACCCCTTCATGTAAAGTGTTACAAACTTTTCATGACGTTATTTCTATTTTCAGTGTAGGATGTCTTTCACACCCTTATTTTAGCTTCAGTATCTTTTGTCTTTACATACGAATATACGTGTGGTTGGAATGGGTGTGGCCAATTTATCGCTTCCATTTAGAATGTCTGGCATTCCCTTGGAACAAAAGGCTGCCATTGTTTGTCAGCTCTTAGATGAATCTTCGGCCACTTTTCTCTCTTGGACAAAACCATCTGATGCAGTCATAGGTCATTATTAAATTGCTCAGTGTCATCGCATATTATTAGACATTTTTGCTGGACCGTGTCAGCAGAGCCAACCAAGAAGAGCAAATGTCTCTTGCTAAGTCGATGCTTGACTGAGTGACTACCCATTGTTAAATAGTGTAGTGGTTAGGGATGCAGATTATCTCAAGTGACCAAGGTTCGATCCTTGCCATGGACCAATCAAATAAGGCATTAGGATTTGTTTATATTACTCTTGTTTTAGATTTACATTGATTAGTTCACATGGCGTAATGGTTAGCTATTTAACTGTCTGTTTTCAAAAGAAAATAACCTGCCATGGAGTGATTTGAGTTAATTGTTTTTATTATTGGAACTACATAGCTATTAGCCAGCCATCCCAATCAAATTAGCATTACGATTTATTCAGCTATTAGCTAGCCATCTACAGTAATCACTAATTTAAAGTCTTGAATGTAGTGTAGCAATCCTGTAATACCTATTGTTGTTTGGATGTTAACTAATGAAGGGAACCATGGAGTTACAACTAATTGATTTGGCAATGCAAGTAAACAGATACCACAACTCTACACACATACTGTATCACGTGCAACCACATTAGGGACGTCACAACACCAGAAATGTAGTAGTCAATACCAATACCAGTGAAATTCCATGATTCTCAATACCCAATTTGATACCATGGTAAAAAACTAATAAATCCCATTTATACATACAATCCTTTATTAAAAAATTGTGAACCTTCCAAAAACAACAACAGCGGCATGTAGCCCTCAAGTAATAAATAAAAAGAAACAACTGTTAACATTACAAAAAATACAGTAGCATGTAGCCTTCAAGTTAAAAAAAAAACAGTACTGTGCTTAAAATCCAAACAATCAACTTTTATGGCACAGCATTTCAATTCCAGTACACAGCCGAGACTTGAAAAAATAACAAAATATTAAGGTAAGCATAGGATATAGATTAGAACACAGGTATTAAACTGGTCCCGTGGAGGGCTGAGTGTCTGCAGGTATTCTCTCACCTTGTACTTGATTATATTGGGACCCAATTAATAGGAAAGAACAAAAACCTGCAGACACTCAGCCCTCCGTGGAACCGGTTTGACACCCCTGGATTAGAATATGTAGAACACCGATCAAATGTAATTTGGAACATAGTTGGCTAGGCTACCCAGCAATGCCAGCTGTCTCAAACAAAAATAATGGTAGCATGTATTTCAGGATGAGGATATAACTAGCATAACACTTTAGATATGTTCTTATTGTAACAGGATTTTATTTTCAATCACCTTGAATTCTTTAAATAAATCTGCATGTCTGTCTTTGAGATGCTTCGGTAAGTTGAAACTGTTTCCTCCTTAGGTCTCAAAAGTTCAAAGACAACATTTGTTTACTGGTTTTTGCAAATGTATTACTCTGTGATCATCCGCCATGAACGAAGTGCTTCCATACACGACTCTTACTGTTTATGTTTTCGATGAGGTAAAGCAGAACAACAGCTGCACTTGCCGCCATCATTTATGTGTTGGATGAGTACCAACATGTTTTCAGAATTTTGGTACCAAAGTATCGGTCCTCGTGATATACCTAACCCACACCCTCTGTTTAAATAGTGTAGTGGTTAAAGATGCAGTCAACCACAGTAAACCGCAGATTGAATCCAGCTAGATCAACAAAATTCATCCTTTCTAATGGTAGCCTGGCAGAACTATGCTTACCTGGTTCCTTTTCTTGTTACATTAAGACTTTCATTGGATAATTTTCAATAAAAATATAACAAGTAAAATAATATGCATGAAATTCTCAGTCATGGTATAGGTTCCATGCTGATTCTAGTAGCGTAGCTACCTTATTGCTTTATTTTTTGCATCAGTTTATAATGTTACAGCACTGCACTCATACTAAATATAATTTTATATGAGGTGTAAGAGTTGAATAAAAAAGCTGCTGCAGGTGTAATTTTTTACACCTGCAGCAGCAATGTAGATTCAGCGGTGGCATACAATATTAGGCCACAAGAATGCAACATTAAGTCAGAAGTATAATGAATATGAATTTAGAATTTTAACTACAATTTGCCTCTACTCATCCACAGTTATGGTGCCTCTTGACTGAAGAATGCTCACCATAAAACATACATCGTTACAAGAAAGTTTGTGATCCTTTATTAATTCCCTCATGAAATTAATGACATAACATTCAGGTGTTGGTTAGTCATGCCAGTATAACAAAAAATCCATTAAACTTCAGGGATATCAATCTGTCCAGTTAGGATGCATAAGCAATTGTGAATCAATGTCACCTGTTTTGGTGTAAGTGATAGGTGCAACAGGTGCACTGGAGAGGCAACAACAAGACAACCCCCATAAAGGGAATGGTTTTGCAGGTGGTGGCCACAGACAATTGCACTCTTATTTTCGTTCCTGACTGATTCTTCTCACATTTTGCAATTTGCTAGTGTCCTTGTCACTACTCGTAGCATGCGGCAGTACCTGCAGTCCATTCAGGTTGCACAGGTAGTCCAGCTCCTCCAGGATGCCACATCCATATGTGCCATTGCAAGAAGGTTTACAGTTTGTCTCCCAGCATGTGGAGGTATGTGTCTCCCAGTAGTCTCAAGAGCACAGAGGAGATACCAGGAGATGGGTCAGTGATGTTCTGGAAGGCATATCCTTGGAGGGTCGCACAGACCTCCACGTGCTAGCGGACAGTACCCTGCCTGCGGTTATGTACTGGGATTAATTCATTAGACTCATCGTCAGAACTCTGGTGCAGTGGGCTCTGGGTCCCTCCTGGTGCAGGACTAAGCCAAATCTTATGTGGCCAGAATGTGTTGCCAGCTCCTGGAAAACAACTGCACTGATGCCATTCAATGGCCCTCACGTTCCCCAGACCTGAATTCAATTGACAAACTCTGGGACGTTATGTATCGGTGCATCCGACGCAATGAAGTAGCACCACAGACTGTCCAGGAGCTCACTGATGCTTTGATCCAGGTCTGGGAGGAGATCCCCCAGGACACCATCTGCCGTCTCATCAGGGGCATTCCCAGACAATGTTGGAAGGGCATACAGGCACATTGGGGCCATACACACCACTGAGGCACATAATGAGTTGCCGTGATGAAATTCACACAAGTTGAATCAGCCTGTGATTGCAATTGTTTACCTTCATTTTCAGTGTGAGTTTGTTTTTCCATTAACCGTTGTTATGTCATTTTGTTTTCATTGAATATCATAATGTACAATAAAGATTTAGATATTCGATTTATTCAATTTTTCGAGATCCGATGTGTGATTTAAGTATTCCCTTAATTTTTGATCAGTTTAATAAAACAATAGAATTTTCTTACCAACAGAGATCTGTTAAAATGGAAAATGGCCCGGTGTCATGGTTCCTCCTGGTGCAACTCCTCCTACACCACCTCCCCTGTGCCTGTTGGTGTCACCTGCCTTTTAGTCACCATCATTCCCAACTGCTCTCAACAGTGGACTTTAACGTAGTGGACTGTCTTGTTCTACCACACACCTAATTCTTATTCCCCATTAGTATAGGTACATACAGCTCTGGAAAACTATGAAGCTACTCCTAGTTTTTCTTACATCAGCATCCCTACATGTATGGCAGCCATTCCATTCCAGTGTCTGTTAAATTCCAACACAGACACCCCTCATTTTACTTAATGAGGTACTGATTAGGTAATTAGCTGAACCAAATCTAATTTAACAAGGAAAAGTATAAAAACACTGCTGTGTTCATCAATATCTTGCAATAGGACCAGTTGGATGACAAAAACAGTGCTAGTACTTCAAAAATAATTTGAATAAGGAAATTTCTATTCAGCCTGAAAAGAGTTGAAAAGAAAAGCTTTGAGTGAGGAAAAGATGGGTTCGATTCTGACTTTACTGGCAGAGGCACACAGTGAGTGTCAGGTTGCTTTCATCCTTAAAATTTCAAAGAAGTTGGTTAATAAAAACAAGGTCAAGCAACATTCGGGACAGCCAAGCTACAGACTAGCAGAAAGTGAAAATGACTGTCCACTGATCAAGATGATCGTCAGCTCATTTGAATGTCACTCAACAACTGTAGGATGACATCAATTTGCCTACAAAAAGAATGGCAAAGAGCAGCTGGAGTGAAATGCAGGGCGAGGACGGTTCAAAACAGGCTCCTAGGGGCAGGGCTGAAGTCATGCAAAGCTAGAAAAAAGCTCTTTATCAGTGGGATGAAAAGAAGGGGCAGGATGAAAGTTTGCAAAAGACCATAAGGATTGGACAGTAGAGGAATGGAGTAAGGTCATCTTCTCTGACAAGTCACATTTTCAGCTTTGTCCAACACCTTGTCATCTAATGGTTAAATGGAGACCTGGAGAGGCAAACACATGGCTTTTATATCTTGTGGGATTCACATTCCACTGAAGGACATAACAGAATGGCACAACCATAAAACAAAACATGGTAACAAAGAAAAAAAAGTTTGTATACCCTAAGTTCTTAATGTTGTGTATTGCACCCTTTTAGTATCAATGACAGCGTGCAGTCTTTTGTAATAGTTGTCTATGAGGCCCCAAATTCTTGCTGGTAGTATAGCTGCCCATTCTTCTTGGCAAAATGCCTCAAGGTCATGCAAAGTCTTTGATCGTCTTGAACAGAACATATGAGATCTCCCCAGAGTGGCTCGATGATATTAAGGTCCGGAGACTGTGATTGCCACTCCAGAACCTTTACCTTCTTCTGCTGTAACCACTGGAAGGTCAACTTGGCCCTGTGCTTAGTGTCTTGTCATGCTGGAAAGTCCAAGAGTGTCCCATGTACAGCTTTGGTGCTGAAGAAAGGAAATTGTCTGCCAGTATTTTCTGTTAACTTGCTGCATTAATTTTGCCATACATTTTCACAAAATTCCCGTTCCTTTAGGGCTCCTACTCCCCGATCATCAGTGAGCCATCACCATGCTTCACAGTGGGAATGGTTTTCTGTTCACTATAGGCCTTGTTGACCCCTCTCCAAACATAACATTTATGGTTGTGACCATAAAGCTCTAGTTTGGTCTCGTGACTCCAAATTGTAGTGTGCCAGGAGCTGAGGAGTATCAAAGTGTTGTCGGGCATTGTGTAACCAGGCTTTTTTGTGGCACTGGCACAGTAGTCTTCTTTCCAAAAACACAACCATGCAGCAAATTTTTGCTCAGGCAACGTAGCATTGTGCTCCTTGAAACAACCACACTGTCTTTTTCCAGAGCAACCTGTATTCAACCTGTGGGTTTTTCTTTGTATCCCAAACAATTCTTCTGGCAGTTTCGGCTGAAATCTTTCATGGTCTACCTGATCATGGCTTGGTATCAAGAGATCCCAGAATTTTCCACTTCTTAATAGGTGATTGAACAGCACTAACAGGCATTAGCAAGGATTTGGATATATTTGTATATAATTTAGGTCTTTTGACAGAGTTTTTTGCTGCCCATGTCTCAGTATCTAGCCTGCTCACTGCATCCCTTTGAGAGCTAACAAACTCATTGACTATTTATACACAGACACTATTTGCAATTTAAAAAGCTACAGGTGTGAGAAATTCACCTTCAATTGCCATTATCACCTGTGTGTGTCACCTTGTGTCTCTGTAACAGGGACAACAATTCAATGGTATGTAAACTTTGGATCAGGACCGTTAGGGTAAATTATGTTATTATTAAGATATAAAAAGGAACCAAAAAACGGTGATAATATATGGCTTCATATGATCAATATCCTTAAATAAAGACAATTATTTTCAAAATCAATGCCAACATATCACAAAATCTGCGAGGCTATGCAATAGAATGAGCACAACTTTGGTTGTGTATATGCTTACTCTCCTTTAAGTTCTATTGTGTTTATCAAGTCAAGCCGCTCTTAGCACATTGCACCTGTTCGAAGACAGAATCTAATTATGGCTTTATGATGAATTGAATTTATCAAAAATCCCTAGAAGAAAGAGTTCAACATCTTAAAGCTTCCACATGTTGTCTAGCCACACTGCAATTAGACACAATTCTACTCTACAACAATGGACCTACAGTACATAGATAATAGCTTTCTGCCATCAGCATTTTTCAAAAATCTCTAAAAACTGCTGCCATTAAGCCCCTATTTGAAAAGAAAACAACTTTAGACCTGTATCAAATCTCCCTTTTATATCCAAGATAATTGGCAGTGAGATAATTGGCAGTGACAAGCAGAGTACCACAGAGATCAATTCTCGGACCGCTTCTGTTCAATATATGCTATATGCTACCTCTGGGACAAATTCTACAGAATAACAACATTAACTGCCACAGATAAGCCGATTGATACTCAAATATACAGTCCCCTCCAAAAGTATTGGAACGGCAAGGCAAATTCCTTTGTTTTAACAGGGTTATGCCACCAAATATTAAATGTTAAAATATTTCTCTGCTAAATATGCTGTGGTCAAATACAAATGGTGATATGTCCTAAGTTGTTTAACACATCGAGATGTGAATACCAGGAAATGAAAGCTGAAATTCTGAACTCTTGTTACTCATCTTTTGATCATACTCATCTTTGGATCTTAAACACAAATGTCCTCAATGAACTTTCTCAATGGTTTAGTACACGAATACAATTCTGATATGTTTGAAGAATATAAACCAAGCAGGGCTCTTAGAACCATAAACACAGGTCAGCTAGTAGTGCCCAGAGTCCAAACTAAACATGGATAAGTTGTGTTTAGCAGTTATGCTGTACACAATTGGA
The DNA here is from genome assembly GCA_016801105.1 of Esox niger. NCBI lineage: Eukaryota > Metazoa > Chordata > Actinopteri > Esociformes > Esocidae > Esox > Esox niger. Next base: position 580 of record JACXGJ010008027.1, on the reverse strand, counting down.
ATAAACTAACAGAAGATCTTAAACATGCCCCAAACATCAATTTTTAAATCCAGGTAAAAACAATTCTATTTTCACATACCTATGACTGAGCACCTAAACTTTACCACACTGTTTAGCCTTATAGCTTCCTTATAGATGTTTTTTTGTTTTATTCTTTTATATTTTCTAATTCTATTTTTTATTATTATTATGTTGTTTTGATGTTTTCATTTGAGTATTTGTTTTTATGTTATTGTATTTTTATATTTTTCTTTGTATAGCACATTGATTTGCTTCGATGTATGAATTGTGATATATAAATAAACTTGCTTGCTTGCATTTGGTGTTAAAATACAGTAATATAACTAGGGTTGCCTCCTTCAATGTGGAAAAATAAGGGACACTGTGACGACTACGCCATCTGCAGCTCATCCTCCCCCTGCAGGAGGCGGACCTCGGCGCTCGACGTCACCGGCCTTCTAGCACCACCGCCCGTCATCAATCCATTGCACCTGTTGTCCTGTTTAGCGCACCTGTTTCTCATCTAGTCATTACCATTCCACATATATATGTATCCTCTGTTCCCCCTGTCTTTGCGTGT
>JACXGJ010008026.1:0-28470 GCA_016801105.1 Esox niger | reverse complement strand
ATGGTAGACACGTGGATGGGCATGTCATTTCACATGGTAGATGGGCATGTCATTTCACATGGTAGCTGGGTATGTCATTTCACATGGTAGATGGGCATGTCATTTCACATGGTGGATGGGCATGTCATTTCACATGGTAGATATACTTTTTTTGTACATTTGTACATTTGGACACATGAGTATCTTAGTCAAATTCTGACCACATGCATTGATAAAGTTACAAAATAGTTAACAAATCACAGAAAACATTTTTATTTTGAAACAGTTTATGCAATAAAAACAACCAAAATGCAATTTTATAGAGTGAAAAGAGCAAGTAAACCCTAACCTTTACGATCACATAAAACAGCTTAAATTCATCATGTGCCCCAAAACAAGCGCATGTTATTAAAAAGTCATTTGGTTAAGATGAGAGTGTCCAGTCCTACTTAAAGATAAGAAACTTGACTGGTTTGGTCTAGACCATATAGATGAGCCATGCCAAGATTTAAAGACCTATTAGAGGCCCTCAGAACAAATAATTCTTAATGTGCATGAGTTTGGGAGAGTTTACCAACAATTTTCAAGCTATTTTAAGTAATTCTGCTGCACGACAGATCCTTTACCAACTGAGAAAATTCCAAATGACTGGCAATCTATATAGGACAGGTTTTCCCACCAAATTCAGGCCAAGAGTTTGACCGAAAGAAGCTCTTAGAAGTCTCAAAGCTTCTGTCTCAAAAAAGAATATCATCACACAACTGGTGTTTGACAAACAATATCTGGGTGAAGACCAAAACTACTAGAACAATGTGCTCTGAACAAATGAGTTAAAGGTGAAATTGCTGGTCAGCAATTCCAGACACCAAGTCTAGTGAAAAAGAAACACTGTATTTGAACATAACCACCTTCTTTCAGTGATGTTAGCTAAAATGCATAACGCATAGTTAATGAATGTGTTTGGAATTTGCTCATTTGTTGATTTTCAGATGATTGTATGTGATTTGTCTGTCCGTATGGGTACTGGCTTCACATAACCCCCTCCTATTAAACACCTTTAATTCAGTAAAAAATCATGTTCGTACAAGGAATAACAATAAGCGGGATAATGACTTCGACACACAGGAAATGAACTCACTAACAACAGAAACATGTGATGTACTTTTGCAGACATTAACGTTTGATATAGTTGAAGCTTGTATCCAGAGTGTGTGGACCAAATGTTACCATTTTAGTCAGTAGTGTATTTATCTTATGTATTACATGATTCTACAGAGACAACACAATCATCACCTTGGCAACATCATCATGTAGGCGGTGACATTGAATGTACCCTCTCTGTCATTGGCTAGCGACATAACACACTCCATTCCACTGCTGGGTTGCCACTGAAGCAAAGCGTGGTCTGTGCTGGTCCGTCCCTGGATGGGGAACCAGATGATGGCTGGAACCGGTGTTGGAGGGCCCATAGGGGACAGTTTCCCCTGGCATTCACAGCTTAAATCTTAATTCCCAGAGGAGGTGAAGGGTACGTTCCCCCGAAGGGTGCCATTTCACAGGTGGGCGATTAAACAAATGTACTGAATCAGTGGTCACCGAAAATTCCATGGCACTCATTGTCCTGCCTTCATTTTCCATTCTGGCACTTTGTCCTCATATCATCAACAATATAGGTAAACCTCGATATGAGTGTTAAGTAAATGTCAGAAAATAAATGTACTGGATTTGAGGATGCTCTCTCATTGGATATCAGACAGATCCTCTCTTATTGTATATCAGACAGATCCTCTCTCTCATTGGATATCAGACAGATCCTCTCTCTCATTGTATATCAGACAGATCCTCTCTCTCATTGTATATCAGACAGATCTTCTCACTCATTGTATATCAGACAGATCCTCTCTCTCATTGGATATGAGGCAAAAGGTTTCACTCAGTCATAGGTGGGACACAATATCACAATATCCCACACTACACACCCAGTGTTTTCACATTGTTATCTCATTACGGGCTCGGACATGAAGGCTCAATTTCTGAATAAAAGGTTTTTAGCAGGCTCCAGTTTTTCTTGATCACTGGCGCCATCTAGGCATTGACTAAAGAATGCGTTGATCCATGGCATTCAGGAAGGGCAACAATTCTGACTTTGTCGTGCATTATTAATGTAGCAAGCTTAATAAGGCAACTACCCGCCAAACGAAATGTACCTATTTGGAGCAGTGAGTAGTGCGCACGTTGGGGTGCCAAAGGTCACGGGTTTGAAACACTGCCGGCCAAACGCCATGTTGTTGTCAGAAGTGGGATTTGCCCAAATGGCCACTGGAAGTGGTTCCGTGAAGAACATGGTATAGTGAAGCGTGAGGACATGCTATCCCGTTTGGTGGGAGTAGGGTAGTGACCTTTGTGAAGTCACTATCCTTATCTCCAAATGGGATATCCCTTTTTGGATATGTGTGCATGGGTTTCGTTCACAGCTGGGGAGCTGAACGTTGCAGGTTCGATACACAGCGTGCCAGACGCTACTTAACTTTTTAGACCAACCACAACTATTTACGGATAGGAAGTACAGGGCAGACATGATATGTCTCTTATTGATTCTGCTATTATGGAAAAAAAATCTTTCCCCAAAATCTTTTTGTTCTCAAATGAATGTTAATTACTGTTTCAGCAGGTTTGCATGTTTTTGAACCGTTTAACTACTAAACGACCGCGTAATCACGTGACATACTTCAAGCGCTTGTCATGTGACCATCTTCCGCATGCAGCAGCCAAATCAGCTATTTTTTAGAGTGCTGTAATGGACCCTTCAGGAAGGCTAGTCAATTATTTTGTATTCCTGTCTTCTTTATGGAATGTCGGTCGTTTGCTGGACAGTGGTATGCTCTTTCCTCAAGAGTCGTCGTCGCGGGAAATTAAAGAGTTGAATGGTCTATGGAACTTCCGAGCAGACATGTCGCCTAGCAGAAATGTTGGCTTTGAACAGGAGTGGTACAAAAGTCGCCTTGCAGAGGTAACTAGACAATGTTAAATGAACACTAATGCAGATGTAGAGTATGCATCAGCCCATATAAATCCGTTCGTGTGGTCGGTATGCGGTGGTTTGTATAATCGTCCTGTATCTGTATTTGCAAAAATAAGCAAGGATTAATTTACATACCGCCAACTAGACATCACGTTCATCCTGCCAAGAATGATAATGTATATTAACTAATACATACTACTTTGTGTTTATCTGTCTGGAAGATTATTCAAGTAAACATGATTGGTAACACTGGTGGTCGTTCATTCTTGCCTCCTTTTCGCTCACTTTTTTGTCTGTGTGGGTGTGTCTAGACTGGTCCTGTGATTGACATGCCAGTACCTGCCAGCTACAATGACATCACACAGGACTCACGATTGAGGGATTTCATTGGCTGGGTGTGGTATGAGCGAGAGGTGTTGGTTCCTTCACGTTGGGTGTCTGACGCCAGGACCAGAATCGTGCTGAGAGTCGGGAGTGCACATTACTACTCCGTGGTGGTTAGTGTTTTGCACATCTTATCTCTTTATTTTCATTTCCATTAGGCAACACTGGTGTGAAAACCTCAACATCCTCTGCATTATGAGTTAATCTGCAATGTACACTTCACCCATGGCCTGTTGCTTTGTCTGGTCACACGTTGTATACTTCTCTCGTTTCTCTACCTGTCAGTGGGTGAATGGGGTCAAATTGACGGAGCACAACGGCGGCCATCTTCCCTTCGAGGCCGAAATAGGCGAGGTCCTCCGTAAGGAGCCAGATGTGGCCTGCAGGATCACCATAGCGGTCAACAACACTTTGACCCTCCAGACTCTCCCACCTGGGACCATTCAACATATAGACGACCCCACCAGGTGATGTGACCAACAGTAGACATTTGGAAATTACAAAAGTATTTGGACAGTGGTAAGAAAGTGGGTTTTGGCTCTGTTTTCCAGAACCTTGAAATAATTCAGTGCCCACGGAGTTGAAGATCAGACATTCAGCATTAAAGAGCTACAACAGTCTCATGATCATCAGTTTAAATGTATTTCTAGGTTACAATTCCCACCTTGCAAGCAAGCCAATCATTGGTTTAGAAGACAAGATTGACACCCAACTCTAGCCTATATAAAAGGAGAAATCAGTGCCTTGCCCTCTGCCAAACAACTCGTGAGTGCTTATGACACATCAGACAGGGTGAACGCACTTTCAGACAGGGTGAACGCACTTTCAGACAGGGTGATGGGGCGCTCGTGTGACTGATATGAGTGCACCTTTCATTTCTGGATATTTCGATACATTTCAAATTAATCATGTAAAAACTACAAGATGATTTGTACACAGTCCCCCAGATTTTAGGAAACTGTGAATATTTGGACAATTGGGCAATAAGACGCTTTTGGGGTTTGTGATATATTGGCAACACGTTGAGCCTAAAACCTTCTAGCCATGGTATGTTGGCTATATACCACACCCCCTAATGCCTTAATGCTTAAATAAAAAGTGCCAGAATACAGAGGATACAGAGATATGGAAACCATATGAAACGTGCCTCCTTCATAACCCTTCTGGTGTTTCCTGTATATTCATTGTGTTTTGAATACGTATGTTTTGTCTGTACTGTAGATATCCTGCTGGCTATGTGGTGCAAAACACCAACTTTGACTTCTTCAACTACGCTGGATTACATCGTCCAGTTCTGTTGTACACCACTCCCAAGGTGTATGTGGATGACATCACTGTCATGACAACCTTCGCCGACAACATTGGTGAGTGCGACCAAAAACGTGTACTGTTATTCATGTGCCGTAGTGATAACGTGGATGTGTTTATGCCCTAGTTCATCCATGTCCTTTGTCCTGGTCCATTTCTGCATTGCTCCAGCCACTGTGGGACAGTGTAGGAGTGACACCAGTCAACTCTGAGGTGTTTTCTCCCATTTGCCATCTAGGTCTAGTCGCCTACGAGGTGTCAGTGCTGGGCAGTCCCACCCCCGTGACGCTGAAGGTCACGCTCTCGGACAAAGATGGCCGCTGTGTGGCTTCCTCCAGTGGACCCTCTGGGGTCCTCAAAGTGACCGACGTCAACCTGTGGTGGCCCTATCTAATGCATGAGAACCCAGGTTATCTTTATTCATTGGAGGTCAGTTGAGCTTTGTCCCTAGTTGTGTTCTGAAGTGGTATTTTGGGCTTTGTCCCTAGTTGTGATATTTTGGGCTTTGTCCCTAGTTGTTCTCCTATAGTGGTATTTTGGGCTTTGTCCCTAGTTGTTCTCCTATAGTGGTATTTTGGGCTTTGTCCCTATTTATATCCTATGATGGTATTTTGGGCTTTTTCCATTGTTTTGATAATTTGGGCTTTGTCCCTAGTTGTATTCCATAGTGGTATTTTGGGTGTTGTCCCTAATTGTGTTCTATAGTGGTATTTTGGGCTTTGTCCCTAGTTGTGTTCTATAGTGGTATTTTGGGCTTTGTCTCTAGTTGTGTTCTATGGTGGTATTTTGGGCGTTGTGCCTAGTTGTGTTCTATAGTGGTATTTGACAGACCTCTGGTGTTCTCTGGAGAATGCCAGTCGAGCTGCACGGTGCTGGGCTGTGAGCTCAGGTCCAACTAAAAGACATCAGGCTGTCATGCCACCTTCATGGAGTCTGTTTCTGACAGTGTGGTCAGAAACATGCACACCAGTTGCATGCTGGAGGTCATTTTGTAGTACTCTGGCAGTGCTCCTCCTGTTCTTCCTCACACAAAGGAGAAGATACTGGTTCTGCTGCTGGGTTGATCCCCTTCTACAGCCCTGTCCAGCTCTCCTCATGTAACGGCCCGTCTCCTGGTATCTACTCCACGCTCTTACTGGTCATGGCCTTCTGAACCCTTAGGAGACACAGCAAACCTGCTTGCGAAGGCATGTATGGATGTGCCATCCTGGAGGAGCTGGACTACCTGTGCAACCTGAATGGGCTGCAGGTACCACCTCATGCTACCAGTAGTGACAAGGACACTAGCAAAACTTGAGAAGAATCAATCAATCAGTCAGTCAGGAAGGATAAGGAGAGAGCATTTGTCTGTGGCCACCACCTGCAAAACCATTCCCTATTTTGGGGGTTGTCTTGCTTTTGCCTCTCCAGTGCATCTGTTGTCAGTTTCATTTGCACTAAAATAGGTGACATGGATTTACAATCACTTATGCTTGAGTGTATATTCAAATTCATGTGATGAACATTCAGCTACAAGTGGCCAGCAATGCTACTTTAATGATTATTTATTCAATAAATCACGTCCTGAGAATTTTTAACAGGAGCTGCTCATTTGCAAAAACATGTTTAATAATTTATCTTCAATCTATCGATGCCTAGGGGAAGACAGTGACCGAAACACTCATCTTTTCCGGCTGTTTGGTGCCATATGGCTTTTACCATGTTGGATGCGCTGTCAGTATTAAAACAGGCAGTTGTCAGTACCTTGTCAATATAAGGGACAATTGTCAGTATGTTGTCAGTAGTAGTTAAAACAGAGAATTTCCATCCCCAAAGACGTATCCTTCAGCCCTTAGGTAAGCAAACCTCCAGTCTGGTCCTCTGGTAAAGAGCTGTCTACAAACATCTACTTTTTAGTTCCCAAGCAGGGGTTATAAAATGCACTCTCAGGCTTAATGTAAGGCTCAGATATTTGGCCTGGCCACATGTGTTGTTGAAGTGTGTTGTTGAAGTGTGTCACGTCCTGAATCCCTTTCCACTTTTTCATGGCATTCAGTGTATTAGGCAGTGCTGTTCCGCTCGGCGCTTGACTTTGGATAAAATACGGCCCAAGTCGAGCACGGGTTCCGCTAGAGTATTTTGGCAGAGCAGTACCCGGTTCCAAAGTTGCGTGTTTGCAAGGCCCGCCTTCTCCACTGTCTGAATGGTGACAATGTCCCTGTTGATGTGTACAGTTATGGAATCAGTAATGTCCCTCCATATTTAGCTTAGAGGTAATGTTGATCATTCATGACGTCACTAGAAGGTGATCAGAGCACACCGGGGGCAAATCCAATTGATTTAATCTGATTTGGAGAGTAACACAACAGTCCATTTAGGGTGACATTCTTCACAGTGAACGTCAGACCAAAAACCAAACCAAGGAAACCTTTGTAGACCTCAGAGATTGAATTGTGTCAAGGCATTGATCTACATTTCGAAATACTATAGCACTGAAAATTCACAGGAGCACAGTGGGCTCCATTACTGTGAAATGGATGAAGTTTGGAACCATCCATACTCTTCCTTTAGATGGCCGCTTGTCAAAAGAAAACTACCAAGCACGAAGGGCCTTGGTCAGGGTTACCAGGAGCCCGAATGCCGCTCTAACAGCTGCAGGGTTTCTCTGCATAGATCATCTGCTAGGAACAATGGGATGAACTGGCCAAATCCAAGTGCTGAATGCTGATAGGGACGTGCTGGGAGCAAAGCTGGTTTTACCAAGTAGTGGACGGGGGGGTCTGAATGTTTGGCACAATTTAAATCATAAAAAAAAGTGCTAAGTTGGGCTCCGTTCCTTAATGCATTTTACCTCAGTCTGCCACTGAATGTGAAATAGGATTGATTTTTGTTAGGTTACTAAGCACATTTTCTACTAGCTGGTTTGTTGTCGTGTTAGTTGTGAATGATGGGATTGTACTAGAAAAGTCTCCCTGCTAGTCTTTTCAGAAGGGTGCAGAAATTACAGAAAGATCAGATTTAAGTAAATGGCCTGGAACAGTTCTGATTATCTGCTGTGCGGGACTGGGAATCCTGTCAGTTGTTGTCATTGTATTTCTATCCGAATCCCAAACATTCGGAATGAATCCTCAGCTCTCGCGTCTCTCGACTCGTGTGCTTCCAGGTTCACGTGACGTCGGTTAGCGAGGGCTCCGTCTACGCGGACGTTTACTCCCTGGCCGTTGGCGTCCGCACCGTACAGGTCACCAGCACACAGTTCCTCATCAACAACAAGCCCTTCTACTTCCATGGAGTCAACAAACACGAGGACGCTGATGTGAGTACTGAGTCATCCCACCAGGGGGCAGCAAATCCCTCTAAAATGTGCCCTGCGTGCATAATTAACGCGGACCGGCTCTGTTGTTACAGGCTGTAATTGCAGGGGTTTTTTTGCAGAGTTTTAGTAATGGGCGTCTGAGCTGAATTATCGCTTTTTGTGTGGTTTTGACCATAAGCTGTATCCAATAGTTCGCGGTCAGACGTGTGAAATAGTCGTTGACAGGGAGCGTGCTGACGTTGTCCACCATTGACTGTTCTGTTTGCCCTGCTTCCTGCATGCACCAGATCCGAGGTAAAGGCTTGGACTGGCCCCTTGTCGTGAAGGACTTCAACCTGCTGAAGTGGCTAGGGGCCAACTCGTTCCGGACCAGCCACTATCCCTACGCTGAGGAGATCTTGCAGATGGCCGATCGCCATGGCATCGTGGTCATCGACGAGTGTCCCGGAGTGGGCATCAAAGACATGTGAGCCGTCGTCATGGTGACACTTCCTCTTTCTGTTTCCCTCCAAAGGGACAGTTCAAAGGTCAAGGCCACCAGGGTGGTTGGCAGCACATTTTAGTACATTTTAGTCATGTAGTTGTGAATGGATATGTTTTATACTTAAGTAGTGATTAATCACAGACTAGCCAAATGTTGGCCCTGTTTGGATAAACCTCAGGTGTTTTTCTGGCATGTTAGACATTTTCAAAGATACATTTTCTTCAATTTTGTTTACTGGTTTGATTTGCTTGCTTAACTAGTCTGTTTTCATACTAAGTTTAAAACATCCATTTGGTCTGGTGATTCCGTCTTTGATCCTGTCACACCTACGTTCGACGACTGACAGTAATATTGTCGCCTGCCGTAAAAGCATCAATTAATCAAAACCGACCGAACTGCTGTCAACATCTTTATTTCTCTGCACCCTAAATGACCGTGGGTTCATGCTGTAAGTGTATCTAGTCTTAAGATCTTAAAAAATGCTCTGTGTTTGTCAAACCAATTGGTGCACACGGCAAAGAAAAAGCCCTCCCCGTCTATTTAAATCTATACTGCATGGAACTCCTTGCCAGTTTATATTTCCCAAGTGAAAAGAGAATTCACATTCAAGAAGAGAAAGGCGCCCCTGAAAGGAACAGTGGTATGGTCTCACCTTGTTGAGCTCTAGCGACTCTTTGTGGCAGCTTGGTGAACTGTAAGCTTAATTGAGGTACAAGGCTGCAGAGTGCATTCTCTCTGTCTCAGTAAGGATTTTGGTGTGGATTTCCTGGTATATTTTTTGGTATTTCTGTACGTTTTCCCCCCTCATGTGTTGGACCCCCGGAAGGCCAGCGGTCATTACTGTCTCCACCATAACGTCAGGGACAGCCACTAACCCACTCCTGTCTCTTGTCCCCCAGACGTAGTTTTGGGAACGCCTCCCTGTCACATCACCTGGCAGTCATGGACGAACTGGTCAAGAGGGACAAGAACCACCCCTCTGTGGTCATGTGGTCGGTAGCCAATGAGCCGGCAGCAGAGATGCCCCCTGCTGAATACTATTTCAAGTAAGAAAACATTTGAATCCCTGTGCCTTCATGTCTGTCCTTTCTCCTTAAAAGGCACATTCAAGATGTCAGCGGTGAAATGATCAATTAAAGAACCAGAGAACAAGTGTTATAGGCTACTCATTCTTACCGGAAATCACCAATTAAAATGACTGAAGGCCTCCTTAAAAGGAGAGAACCACGCAGGACTGTGAAGGTGCCAGTTTCTCCTCGGAGCAGTGATGTGTAGTTCATGGGGAATCCCCCCCCATTTGACACTTTAGACAGTAGAGAGGTGTATGGGAGAGTTGGAGCGTGTCCTGGTAGAATGGCTGGCGTGTGGAATGCAGCCGGCATTCTGTGACTGACCCCTCCCATTTAAAGAGCAGGCCTTGGGTGGGGCAGAACCACTTGAGGCCGGGTGGGGCAGAACCACTTCAGGCCAGGGAGTCACTGGGGCAAACTGCTGGGTTTTCCTCATACCATTCCCTGCCATTACAATGATTACCTTTGTAGTAGTTAACAAAGAGATCCGGATATTAAGTGGTGACTGTGTTACAGTTTGACTTCTTGCTGGTCATGGCCCTTTGAACCCTAACCTCTGACCCCCTGGATTTAACTGTAAACTCTGCCGTAAAACCGTCGACAGTAGGTCTCTATGAATGTTTTTGGTTTGTGGTTTCAGGACGCTGATAGGTCATACCAAATCTCTGGATGCCACTCGTCCCGTCACCTTCATCACTGACAGTAACTTCGCCAGGGACAAAGGGGTGAGACTTGCATGTCCAAGGATCAATCACCACAAGGCTTTCAATCTGTTTTCCCCCAGAGAGTCACATTTTACATCTATGGATTTTTGACTGCGCTTGATTCAAAAGCTGTTGTTTCCAAAATGTAGTGCTATTTTGAAGGCATACCTGAGCCCTAATTCAATCATAAAATATAAGGTCTGACTGCAACCGCAGTCACTTCCTGCTACTGATAAGATACTGATAAGCTACTGATAAGCTAGTCTGTGAGTACATTTTTTACTGAAAACTAATCAAACAGTCCACTATGGGTAATGTCAAGCCTGTCAGTTATGTCAATAATGTTCAGTTCAATACAAAGTGAATTAAAAGCAAATGAGGCAGGTTATTTTGGAACTAACTATCTTTACCTGTACAAACTTTAAACGCTCACGTTTACTCACAACCAGTTCAGATTCTGTCAGTTTTGAAGTTGGCATCATTTCAGACATTACAGTTGGATACCAACAGAAGCTCATTTGAACCCCGTCAGTACGCTGACCTCGTATTTCCACTCACACCGAACCCAATCCCTCCCCAGGCCCCCTACGTGGATGTCATCTGTGTGAACAGTTACTTCTCCTGGTACCACGACCCGGGTCACCTGGAGGTCATCCCCTTCCAGCTCAACACCCAGTTTGAGAACTGGTATGGGAAGTACAAGAAACCCATCATCCAGAGTGAATATGGGGCCGACGTGGTTCCTGGGCTTCACACTGCAAGTATTCCTTCCTCTGTTGATCTAGAACCTGTTCCAATGCAGCAGGTTAGATTCTTACTGTCTGGAAAGCGCTTATAGAACGAACAGTATTGGCATTCAGTCTAAAGCAAACAGACGTGTCCACTGAGATGCCAAGGACTCTCTGAGGCAAACTATGGTTTGGATGCCCACAGGTTGAAAACCACTCGTTGAAAGCAAAGTGGTAGCTCTTGAATTGTCGACCCACTTCTGTCATGTCAAATGGACTCAACTGGATGAGGATGAACAGAATTTCTGAAGGCTTAATGGAAAGCTGTGTTTTTTCATAGGATCCTCCCATGATGTTTACCGAGGAGTACCAGAAGATCGTCTTACAGAACTATCATGATGTTTTTGACCAGAAGAGGAAGGAGTATGTCATTGGAGAGCTCATCTGGAACTTTGCTGATTTCATGACGGCACAAAGTAAGGATGAATGGAATAAAACCTGCAGTACTGGAATAGATTTAAATTGCTAGCATACCAACTGTTCTTGTCACACCAACCAATTACGTAGATTGTCCTACCTTTTGTTTACTTAGCTGAGCTAATATTTAACGTAAACGTGTCTAGGCGTAGACAGAGGGTGAGTATCTGATTGCTAGCCCAGTAAAATGTTGAAATGAGCAGTACTTTGCATGGACCTGCTGGTCTTTGTGTGAAATGTACATACATTCCCCAGTGTGAGATAAACCTGGTTTCTGGGAATGGCTGCAGCACGTCCTGTGTTTAACATTCATTTAAGCACGTCACACACATCTTAAATGGTGCTTGGGTATTTTGAACGCCAACACATTACCCAGCCAGTTCTCACCGTGGAAGCAGAGCGCCCTGTTGAAATGTGTGGAGACATCAACGTTGACCTACTGTATGTGGAGCAACGTATCACCCTGTTTCAACCGTCTCTAACCGCGGTCTGTCTTCCCCTTGTAGTTGAGGCCGTCGCGCCGCCTGAGGCCTGCGTTGCTTCTGCTTGCTCGTCTCTAGCAACAGTGCGATGTAACTGATAGGCATCTGAAACATGCAGCCGTCCTTGTTCTGGGTACCAAACTTTTTCTGTTCTTCTTTCTGCAGCGGTCACGCGTGTTGTCGGAAACAAGAAAGGCATCTTCAGTCGGCAGAGGCAGCCCAAAGCTGGGGCCTTTCTCTTGAGGGAGCGGTACTGGAGGTTGGCCAATGAGACGGGTCTGCTTCCCAGCTGGGCCAGATACCCCTGCTACCTGCCCAAGTACCCATGATGCACCATGGTGGACGTATTCTTTAGCACACAATCCTGCCCTTTGGAAAACATTTTGAAACGTTTGCAACCAGGAACAAAAAAACAGCTTTTCTTACTGGAGTCTAGATTGTGATTCACGGTCACGTTTGGTACCTTTGATGAACATGACCCTGTACAGGGAACAAAGTGCAGAGTGCTTCCTTCAAATCACAGGACATTCAGAAGACCACAACACATAATCAACTTCTGTGCAACGGTCTTACTGTTTTTAATTTAGGGATCAACCCGTTTTTATACATGAATGTGGTTCCATGTCGGTGTGAATTTATAGGAAGTTGATTTTATTAAAGTACTGTATCTCAGGTGTGTTATGGCTCTTATATTAATATATTCTAACTGGCTCAATATTTAGAATATCAAAATAACACTCACATTTGATATAAAACATGGTATACTGTGCTCTGGCTGGACCTGCAGGTCGAGCCGGTCCTTGTTTTCAGGGTGTCATTTATCTTCTACCTTCCTAGTTATAAACAGAAGGGTTTCTTTATCCTGAACTGGTTAGTTTGGATTCCAAATGGTTCCTGTGATAATTACATCAGTAACCTGTATTCACAGAGACTTGTGATCTGTGTCCAGTATATGAGTATAACTATCACAACTGTCTGAATTGATGCAATAAAGAAACATTTTTTTAATCCTAAGGGACTTCAAGTATCTCAGGGTCTTGTTCACGAATGAGGGAAAATGGAGCTGGAGATTAGCCAGAGAATCGGAGCAGCAGGGCGGTATTGCATTTGCTTTACTGCACCGTTGTGACGAAAAGAGAGCTGAGCCGGAAAGCAAAGCGCTCAATATACCGGTACATTTTCGTTCCTACCCTCAACTATGGTCATGAAGGCTGGGTCATGACTGAAAGAACTAGGTCGTGGGTACAAGCGGCTGAAATGAGATTTCTCTGAAGGGTGGCTGGCGTCTCCCTTAAAGACAGGGTGAGAAGCTCAGTCATCCGTGAGGAACTCGGAGTAGAGCCGCTGCTCCTTTGCATTGAAAGGAGCTAGTTGAGGTGGTTTGGGCATCTGGTAAGGATGCCCCCAGGACGTCTCCTAGGGAGGTGTTCCAGGCACGTCCAGCTGGGAGGAGACCTCGGGGTAGGCCCAGGACGTCTCCCTAGGGAGGTGTTCCAGGCACGTCCAGCTGGGAGGAGACCTTGGGGTAGGTCCAGGACTAGGTGGAGAGATTATATTTAGACACTGGCCTGGGAACGCCTTGGGATCCCCCAGTCAGAGCTGGCAAATGTAGCTCGGGTAAGGGCATTTTGGGGTCCCCTGCTGGAGCTGCTGCCCCCGTGACCCGATGATGGATAAGCGGATGAAACATGGAGCATGTTCCAGATAATTGTTTTAGTACCCTTGTGGTCCCCCCTACAAAAGCCACAATATCATTTTTTCCCCACTTCAATACATTCGGTAAAAACTGGTAATTTAATATAAATGTTTTTTTAAAGCACAGAAATCTTGTTTGAGAGGGAATGTTTTAATGGTTCACCATTTCCACACAACAACAGTTTAAAATGTCCACTGTAGTGTTGACTTTCACCACAGCTTCTCACAAGTTAAGCAAACAGTGGATTTCATCCGATCTTTTCTGTACGCATTCAATCTACCATTCATGTAACACTTTTTCCATGTAAGAAAATACAGATTTTCAACTTAATATTTGGCAAATACAGAAGCAAACCTAGTCTTTATACCCACAAAGAAAAAATGGATTAACAATGAATAAGAAAGCTAACACATGGATTCCCATAACCTATAAAGAAAATGTTCCAGGAGGATCTTTTAAGGCAGGGCTTTTCAACTCCATTCCTGGAGGGCCTGAGCACGTCTGACTTATCCTAATCTAATCAGGGACTGATCCAGACCGGAGACGCTAGGTGAGTTAAACTACCAAGTAAAAGCAAAAATAAATTGTTTCAGTCCTTCAGGATTGGAGTTGAATAGCCCCGTTTCAGGGATTCTTCATTTTACCTGGGGAATCCCTGTCAGTTAAAGTAATACATTAAAATGGTAATTTCAAAGATCTTCAGAAGGGGCCACAATTAAGTTTTTGACGAACCCACCACATCAAAATTCAATCCCAAAATGTTCGTCAAGGACCATTAAAAATGGATTCTTTGAAAAGCTCTTTGCCTGGATTAATCAAAAAACTAATTTCAGCTGGAAGAACTCAAAGGATCCTCCAAACTTTTCTTTTTAGAGTGTAGAGCCTTCCAGAATAAAAAAAAAAAAAACAGGTGAAATAACCCAAAATGATAACAGTCTATATCGCTAATGGGCAATATTACCAATGGAGTCAATTCATATGACATAAGGGGGGAAACATTATTTCACTAGGTCAGTCAGAAAGAAGAAACTTGAAAAATCTGACAGAAAGTGTTTACAGGACAAGTATTCTAATGCTAACAGATAAATTAATAAAATAACAGTACATTTTCAAATGTACTCAAAATAAATTCTAAGAAAAGAAGTTGAAAATAAAATGTACTAAAAAGGAATTAACCATTTAAATAAAGGACAGGGCTTTTTTGAGTCATTCTACCCAACAGGGGCGAGGGAGTAGCCTGTTCTGAGATGCGTGTTCTTGCCGATCACACTGAAAAACAAAACAAACCTTGACCATCCCACAGCAAGTTAGCGAAAGATCCCAAACACACTGGCAACTAGACTAGCAACAGAAAACTACTGTGGATGTCACTGTCTTTGATCAGAAATCTTTAGGAAGGTAAGCAGAAGTCCCCATCACTCATCATTCTTCTCTTCACAAGCATTTATTTTCCTGTAACTGAGATCCAACAGAAGGCACTTTCGACGGCATTCTTTGATGAAGCAAAACAAAAGGCCATCGTGGTTCTAAGTATTGAGACCTTTTGGAATTCCTCTAATACTCTGGACACAGGACAGCTGCATTCAGAGATTAGCTGGTTGATTTGACGTTTCACTGTGTTTGTGTTTCTTTGATCGTTTAAAATGTTGTGTCTCTGTTCAACAGGTTGAGAATAGGAGCACATTCTGCAAAATATTTTAGCGACTTTGTGGGACAAAATAGGCCAAATACTCTGCCCACCCCTTTGGATTCCTAGTTATGACCAACGGCATATCTACAGAGAACGGCATGTCGGGTTTCCTTCATTTCACCCCTTATTGGAAATATGTCAAAAACTCTAAGAGGTGATGAGCTGGTGCCTCTGAAGTGTTGAACTTCTGTTTAGCTTTTTGTGTTGTGGACTGTCTTCCTTTCAGGTATCGTCTCAAAATGTCTCCCTGTCAAAGGTTTGTCAGTGAAGTCAGTGACATAGGTTGTCATGGACACCACTGACCTACCGTGGCATCGACTGCTATTCACATTTGTTGCTCAAATGTTAGGACCTACTGTGTACTGAAGTACACCCCCTCTGGACATTTTCACATTTTGTTGCTTGAAGTATTTGTGATTTTGTTCAACTATTTCCACAAAACCCTGGGCATGCCTTGCCCTCCAACTCAACACACCTTTGGTTGCAACTACATCTGCAGGTTCTAAAAGCTTCGTGCAATAACTCGTTGTTCTAATGAAAATCCCTCAGACTGTCAAGGATGGTTAACCATGGCTACATGACAGTTGAATTATTTCAAACAAGCCTGAAACAGACATGAGCCAACGCTAACTTAGCAGAGATGGTTACTGTCCTGCTGGTGGGTCAATTCTGCTGCCGGTTTCAGGTTTAAAGCTGTGTTCCTTCAAGGATTGTTTTCGTGCTTATCTTTAAAAAAAAAAAACACTTCCCAGTGTCAGGCATAACAACACCATGATTTCTTAAGATAAGGAGGTAGTGTAGCGTTGGATTTTTCCATTTAGGCAGAGTGCATTCCTTTGACATGCAGTATTACGGAGTTAAAATAATAGATTTTAACAGTTAGGGTAATTATGGTTGGAGTCACAACGCAATTACATACTTGACGGCTTTATTATCACAGCAATTAAACAGTTTCTGATTTTAAAATAGCCAACAGCAGGCCTCCCAGACGACATGGCAGCTTACCCATTGGCCAATCACTGGCCATCTTTGAGATCATCAAATGGCCTCCCTTGTCTTTGTAGTTGAATCCTGTGCTTGAAATTCAACACGAAATTCACAGATGTAGTGGGGATAATCGCTTAAAAACACATGCAAATCCCAATTTTTATAAGAGCGAGTTCATGTTGTTATGCTTATTGGGCTTCCCTAAAAGCAGGTGAACACTTATCCAACAGTTAAAGAAGCGTATTTCTTGTAATTAATTTGTACGTGTTTTCACTTTGACAGCAGACCCTACTGTGTCGATCCATTACAATCAAATTCACTTTAACCATACTCTGTAAGCAGTGCCGGCTCTAGCCTTTGGGGGGGCCCTAAGCAACATTTCATTTGGTGCCCCCTCACCCCAATCAGTCTGGTGCTCGCTAGCAGTTGAGCCGCTAACGTTGCTAACTCGTCTGTAAGGCTACAGACAGACTTATTCAATGCCGTCTGCGGCTGCCAGCGCGGTCCCAGGGATGAATCCCTCGGCAGGTCGAAGCCGCGCAGCCTGTTGACGGCACTCAACTCGTGGGAGTCAGCCTTCAGACATTCCCTCATCGTCATCCACAAACAGAGTCGTCCCAAAGACACTTCAAGTCACTTTACCGTTCTACTAAAACTGCAACGGACAACAGCCTACGACGGTTGCTGTCGCTACCACGTGTTTGACACCCGTGATCAGGGAAGTTACAACCCGCCACGGTTTCACTCCACATACAACTTGGAAATCTTTGATGTCTGAAATGTCCTGATAATAGGTAACTAGGGGGGAGCTGCGCTGGGGGAGATCCCACTGACCTGAAAGCACGTTATACGCATCCTACGCTGCCCATGTTTGGACCGCTGTGTTTACCGAGGTACGGGCTCTTTTCCGTTTTCAACACTCCCAGCATGCACTGCATTTCAGGATCAGGGACACTGAGATACAGCAGACCACGACTGTCGAGCACAGAGGACAAAACTAAATCATAAAAACAATCATGAACCAAATGATCCGCCTTTCCATGCAGCGTCCATCTGAGACGACGTCTATGAGATTGTGAAACGGTTAGCCAGTGTGTCCCGTTGTCCGCGCATCCGGATGGCAACGTTTGGTTTCAACGGCTTTGAGATGGATCCATCGGCTACTCCACCTCCCACCGCGGCCGCTGTGAAGCCACCAAACCGATGTGGGAACAGACACGCTTTCGCACGAACCGTGGGTCTGTCAACCGTATTAGAAACCAACAACCCTAACATGGTAGCATAACCTTCGCTTTCCGTTTTTACGCTAACGGAATGCCTCATTAGACCATAAAGGAAAGAGGGCTGAGAGAGAAGCTGAGTTGGCGTTTTTGAGAACACAATTTAGGTAACATTGACAATGGAATGATTACACGATAGTGACAGATAAAACATATCCCACACATTCCAAAATGAATTCCCTCCTCTTAGGCACATTTTCATAGATCCCATTCTAAGGAATGTTGTTTTTTGTTTTTCTTACATGTGACAAAGACAAAATAGTGAAGGTGCCATCATGGAGAGTAAGACAAAGTCTTGGCAGAGAAGAAATTAACTAGGGTCATGTTCATTAGGCACCAAATGGAAAACTGAAAAGGGGAGGGGGAGGCGCTACCTGGACTTTTCCCAATAAAAAAATGCTTATTTTCTAGTGCAAAACGTTTTTTAAAAACCTTGTTGCCTAATAAACACAACCCTGCTCTTTAGACATTTTGGGGAGGGCCTTGGGTCCTTCAGTGAAACTTCTGCAAAAGAGATGAACAAAACGAATCAGGGAGCACTTACAATCGAATCCACACAACTGAGAAGCATGCCTCGTTTGGGACTGCAGGAAAGGATGTCACACACTGGCTGCAAAACAACTTCAGACAGAATGAATTCACCTAGATGACGACTTGACTTCAGAAACTTCTTTTGTTTGTCGTTAAGTGATTTTCTTTTTTGTTGGTTTTGATGTCTTTTTTCCTTTATCTATTTCAACACTAAATCACAATCTAGTCTGTAATATTGCTCAGCAGCTATTTACAGAATTGCAACAAAAAAAAAGAACCAAGAAGTGACTGATTCACAAACTATTTCTCACATTCCCCCATATTCCATATTAGTGGTCCTTTTCAAAGACAAAACTTGCTGTAAAGTGTAAACATAAAAAACCCTATTCGGTGTTTGTTAATCCGTTTCTCTCGTCACACGGAATCCTTGCGGCTGGGAACTGTACAGTTGTAAACCCCATGATCACAAGACCATGCGTTTGTTTTCTGACCCATTTTTCGGCGCAGGTTGTCGTAACGGTACAGCTAACCTCTGGAAGCAGTCGGGGGTTCCGCCAGGAACAGGCCCTTCCTATCTATTTCAAGTATACACCTTTAAAAATGTCCCCGTTTCCTTCCGCGATTCTGGTCCGTTTCTGTTCCAGAGAGGAGTGTCCTGGCTTCTCCTTCCACGGGAGGCACGGCATTCTGCTTTTGCTTTGCTGTCAGAACGGAATGTGTTTTTTTTTACCTCCAAAACCACATTCATCTCTTACGTGAGGGGAGTATAAATAAAAACGAAACAATAATAAAATGAAACTGAAGGAATAATTTTCTGTTTTTTGAATTCCTTTCATGTATGCGACAACAGACTTGAGATGTCTGGCGCCAGCTGTTTTTTTTTCTTTTTTACAGTCATCTATTTCTTGTTTCTTTTTTTATAACACACAGCAGAATAAACATTGTTTTGGAAGCAAGGTCTCCTGGTGGCAAGTTCGGTTCGAGAGGTCACATATGATTTTTTCTTATATTTTTCACTTGCCTATGGTGCTTTGTGCCCACCCCATCCTCAGTCTTCCTTGGCCGTCAGCTGCTGTTTCCAGGCCTCATTCAAGTAAACCAGCCGTTTGTAGTTGAGTATCAGGAGGATGAAGTTCAGTGCATATGTGGTGACACAGAGGATGCAGAAGTCCTTGAGGACAAAGTACAGGATGTAGCCCAGGTACAGGGAGCCCATCACCGACAGGATGGAGGTCGTCATGAGGATCAGGGCCGCCATGGCACTCACCGTGATACCTGTAGGGAAGCACAGAGAAGACGGCGAGCGCTTACTGACAGGACACCAGCACACCGACTGACCATCTGAATGTCAGGCAGGGGGGCGGGCGCATTGAGGACACGTGCACAACTGCCCGTGCGCACTTCATCATGCTGCGAGACTGAACTGAACTCACAACAAGCGAGCGCACGAACGCACACATCAAAGGGCAGCCACGCTGGGGCCCAAAGTTACAATTCCAGCAACGCAAACGCTTGATGACTAGCATGAATGCAGAAGACCGGTCGGGGGGGGGCGTTCAGCGACTCTCCTATCTGTCCATTAGGCAGCCAAAGCTAAATAGAGCACAGGAGTATTTGACATGAATTGGAACCGGGTTTGAGAAGTCCGCTTAAGGCCGTGTACCACATGATGCTCGGCCCGGCACCGCACCCTTTGGATGGAGGAGAAAGGAAAGAGGTTCTGGTTCTGGCACAGGCTTCTAGTCCCAGTTTTGAGATGACAGAGGTAATGAGACAGATCCTTTGGAAGAATATGCAGCAGGAGAGGGAGCTACAGGATTCGGATCAAGCTAGGGTTGAGAGGGGAAAGAAAATCGATACAGGAACAGAGTTTGTAGACATTTTTAACTATTAAAGACAAAATAAATTGTAATAAAAGTGAACTAACGTTAGCCAGCACGAGTAGGCTGTAGCTGTGCCTATTGTTTTTCATCCAGTATTTTGTTCTAAATCTTATTAGCCAGTAAATGTTTTCTGCACATTAGAATGACTGTCCAAACCAATTATGTCCCCACTCCGTTTGAGCGAATCACAAAACTTGGGGGAATTGTTTTTAAGTAATTCCCAGCTAATGGCTAACAGTCCCTTTATGAAGTGGCCTCCAGTCTAAGTGCCATAACTTGGATGAAAATGTTCCCTCACCTGACCACTGTCGACACAGTGAGCTACACCCACTGCTGTCGGTCATAACAGCCTCTGTGGTAATACGATATGGGTCAACGGGTCTGTTCAGAGGCAGCACCAGGTGACTAGGCAGGCCCTGGGCCCACAGTGAAGTCCATAGGAGAACAGATCTAAACCTGCAGGACTGATTCAGCAAAACCCTCAAAGCTGCCACAAGACCAGCAGGCAGACAGCAGGGCACTTTGCATACCGTATTAACCGAGGCTTTCAACCCAGAGACGCAACACCGTGAGAACAGACTGGGGTTCATTTGCCAGTGTTTGTTAACACATAAATTAAAAGAAGGAATTTCAAGGTGAAATGCAGAACCTAGATTTCGCCAATGTTTGAATAAGCTAAAACAGCCATTACTACAGCAATGTGAGTGTTTTAATTTGATATGAGAAATACCAACTGGGCAGCATTGCCTAGGTTAAAAAACTCCCTCAGGCAGCCTGGCCATCCGCAAAGACCACTTTATGCCCATTTGAGAGTGGGAAAACAACAGAATGGCTTGCAGTGCCTATAAGGAAGGACTGCCTCAATCTCAGACTCTCCCAAACCTGTTGAAATCTGTTGGATGCAACGAGGCAGAACACAACTGGATATGGTGAAATTGGGGAAGGGAGGGGGGAATATGGTGACAGCTGTATAACAAAAAAGGAAAACATTTAGTTTCAGCCTGGTGGAATGTATATGCTGACCTACTTTGTGGGAAACATCAAAAATGCCCTTTTTATGAGTCAGTCGCAAAATAGAGAATTGCGGATTTGATGAACCCTCACTCTGATAGATTTAGCTTTACTGTATGTTATGGACAGTTCTCTCATGTCCACTATGGTCTGTATTCTACTGACATATTTAATTGGACTAGCCACTGAAACATTCGTGCTAGGGAAGCACAGCACAGCCTTCTCCCTCTGGGGACAGCAAACGTTTACTTGATAAAGGCATCACATAGGTGACCAGGGCTCAGGAGGGCGGGGCAGCACTGTCCAGAGTGCTGTCCAGAGTGCTGTCCAGAGTGAGAAGTAGGCATGTCGGACAGGGTTGTCTTATCCCACATTGCAGTGACCCCTTGTGGCGGGTCAGGCTTCTGCAAGCTCAATTGCGGTTGCAGGCCAAAGAATAAGCGGTTCTCCGAGATATAAGAACCTCTTGACAAGATGTGCTTTAGACAAACGGGTCGTAATCCACTCTCCCGACCCAGCAGGGATCTACTGCAGCAAGACCCAGACATCGTCACACAACAGATGCCCGAATTGCAAATAAAATCATAATAAATGAAAGAATAAGAGCCGTTTTTCCCAAGAGTGCCGTTGTCCTTTAATTAAAAACAAAAAAGTATCTCTAATCTTATGGAGAAGACAGGAGGCACGAAGCAACCCTTCTCTAATACACTTCTCCACAGTCCTGCTGACTCAAATTCAGCCTTATCATCTGAGCCAGGAAGCAGTCAAATATAGTAAAGAGGGAGAGAGGGCCTGGGCGATGCGTGTCAGCAGAAACAGCCCTAAGTGACTATAAAGGTGGCTTGTCACCCCAAAAATATTTCCACTCCTTGAAAAGCTCTAGCGTGTGGGAACTAATTTCTTACCTAGTAACAGCTGAAAGACATAAAATAAAATTCCGTAGACACTGTTTGGCTGGTTCATCGCACTGTCGTTTCCGAAGATCGAGCCCAACAGTCCAAATCCTCGACCCCATCTACACATGGAGATAAATTTAGAATTAGAACTGTGACATTGACATACTGCAGGGGCAAATTGACAAATGCTTTTAAATTAATGGCAAAGTACACACACAAACAATGTCCAATGAGGTAACTTTTATTAATTTCTTATAATAATGACTTTGCTGATTGCTTTGTCGAGCAGGTTTTAGTACTACTGGGTTGTGGTTGTTCCACCTAGCTCTTAAGATGAACGCACCAACAGTAAATAGTACTGGATAAGAACAACTGCTAATGACTAAAATGTAAAATGTTTATTGGGCTAGATCCTGAGTTGACAATGTTGTAATTTGGCTTCATGTAATATAACAATAAAGATAAGACATGTCTAGAGTGAGACATGCAGCCCAAGCATCCAGATACAGTAGCTCAACAGGTAGGCTGAGCAATGTCATTTACAAGTCAAACACCAAAGGTAAAAGCAGGCTTTCACAGAACCACCACTTTATGGGCTGGTCCAAGTGCATAGCTTTGTGCAACCAAACGGTTTTGTCGTCAGTTGCGAAACAAGACATCTTAGTGGAATTACCAATTAGCATTGGGTTAATGAATGCAAAACTGAATACAAAGAAGGATAAACAGTAAACTGTAGAAGTATCAGTCACCCATGAGACAGAAAACTTTAGTGAGCTAGAAGGACTTAAATGTTACAATGCAAAAACTGACACCACAGGGCAATTAAATGCATTCAATTCATAAGAAAATAATTAGCAATCTTTACTGGATAGACTGCTGTTTTTTGCCAAGAGCCCATCAAGTGTCTTTTAACTGTCCAATAAAGATCCCTGTAAACAAGGAACTGTAACATCTTTAAAACTATATATTATGTAGCAGAATCACAAAAGTACAGAATGTCAATAACAATGAATAGAAGAATTTCAAAGTTTACTTGAGCAATAAGTTACTACAATAAACTGACAAAGGTAATCTGCCAAATTCCTGCAGTTGGATAATTGACTGTTCTTACCCATGGTAAAGGCCTGGGTACTTCCCTATAGAGCTCTTGTATACACCTTCCACACATTAACCAATAGCATCCTGTTTAAGTTCTCTGCCATGAAAAGCCCTCTCTTGAATCAAACAGAGACCTAGGGAGGGTGCATGGACACAAACTTCAGCTGTAGTATAGTGGCAGTATATTGCTTCATTTTAAGCAATACGTACAGTATGACAGTACTAAGACAGTTTCAAGTTCTACTGTGGCTGGTGTAAGTCATGGCCTCACATGATGGCCTTCGGCAGGCAGGGTGGTTAAGAAACAACTACTGTCTCAGCAATGTTGTTCTCTTGACCTCACCATCATGTCTGCGGGAGAAAAAGAATCTCTTTCCTGTGTGTCCCCCAGAGATCTGACTGTCAGCATTTGTACGGCAAACCAGAGTGTGAATGTACTAACAAGCTAACCTATAGAGATAGAGAGCTATCTTGGGAACACATAAGAATGACCAAACATCCCTTTGACTAGGGTACATGATAAGAGAACTAAGAATGACTAACAATCAAAAAATGAAACGAAACATCTCATGACAGAACCACCGCTTTATTGGCCGTTTTGCTTCAGGACTACAATAACAGAAGACTATTCAACAGTTTCAGAAAAGATATACTCATAGCAACGTGCCTTCAGTTTTGTCAATATTAATAGCTGCATTCTACGATTAAAAGATCTGGTTGTTCCATCTTGTCATGAAAATATTACAACCTTCAACTAATCTCTCAATAACACCAGCATCAGAAATGCAAGGACCATATTTGAGAGTTATGCTGGGCATTTGCTATGACATTTCAGCTGCCTAACGTTATCTACATAAATTAACTACATGGGTTAAGGATATTGGAAAATGTGATTCAGCTACTTGTCCCGAGCGATTTCACTGTGTAAATTAAACAACTGATTCACACGCTATGTACACCCAAGTTACAAAGCTAGCTTATTGGCAAAGCCTATAAAATCTCGCATGTTAGCCTACTGAGCTAGGTAGCCAATGTTAGCTTACAAGCGCAGTGGCTCCCGGTTTGTTAACTAGTTAATTAAACAACAAAACTAAAACAATATAGGTATCTGTATTGAGAAGGTTGGAAATAAAATGTGCAGATACTGCATCTACACAAATGAATAAAACATTTAACTGGCATCTACACAACAGCCAGTTAGTTGCTAGCAGTATAGATGCTGTCTGGTTAATAAGTAGCGTAGCGCGTTAGCATTCTTTTTAAAGGGAACTAGTAGCATCCAAGTTTGTTACAAAAAGTAAGCAACTTATGACTGTAACTATTTTTAGTAATCTAGCTAAAACCAAAGACGGGCTATCTAAACATAAGCAAGAAGAGTGCATGCAAAAATATGTTTTGACAGTTCAACCCGCGCAGCCGTGCCAACAATGATGCCACAAAACCGCCCAGTCTCATTCAGAGCGCCACACTGGTAACGTTACTCGGCGCCGCTGTTGAATTCAAATTACCTGGAGGTGAAGACTTTCGAACAACTGATAGAATTGCTGATGTCGCACAAGGCCCGATAATTCGAGTCTCTAGACTTTTCCGTTTCCACATGAAAAGCGTACACGGACAATAATATGCCCAATACGCAAACAAGGAGCCTAGCTATTCTTTCCCATCGAGGGGTGGACACTCTCAGGACGGGCGCCGCCATCTTTCTCCGGCCTAGCTCGACTCGAGTCGTACACGCAACCGCTTACCATTGGGGACAACGAGAACTGCGACGTGGAAAAGCGTCAGAACGTACCACCGCTCCAGCAGGGGCGTGTCAGTGTCACTCATCTGGTCTCGCCTTTTTTTACAGTCTGTGCGCGCCACCCATTGTCTTTAGTATCTAGAATACAATGGCTTGTCAGATGCCAATGCATAACATATGACGTTTGTGTAGATATTAACATGTTTCTAGATATTGCGTCCCTTTAATGTTGGAATTTCATACTGTTGAACTGATGGGGATTAGATTTGTGTCGACTTTTTGTTCACTTTGTCTATGCTGTCCCCTATATGTGTGTTGATCTCTTGCATCATCAATAAACAAAGGAATATTTTTTGAGTGTGTAAATGTACATAGCGACTTTAAACGTATATTTTTTTAAAACGACCTCTACATCTACAAGCCCATTTCCAAGAATATTGGAATCCAATGATGTGCAAAACGTTTAAACCCTATATAGAAAATGGTACTAAGACAACATATCACATGTTGAAACTGAGAAATTGTTTTTTGAACTATATATGCACACTTGTAATTTGATGCCAGGAACATGTTTCAAATAAGATGGGACAGGTGCAACAAAAGATTGTCTAATGCTTAAAAGACACCCTGGTGGAACATCTCACAACTAATTTGATTACTTGGCAACAGGTCAGAATCATGATTGGGTTTGAGTCTGTATCTATTATTATGATTTATTTATTACAATTAAGATAAGAAACGGACAAGTGAAAAAAACATACAAAGAGTTTACCACATTCAGTGACAAACAAAAATGATTGAAAATGCACATTGAATTGCTTATGTTTTTTAATCAATACAAATATTTCTATGTTTTACATATTATTTTTCTGTAATGCAAGTTCCGGTGCTTTCAGAGGTATAACCTTTATGTAAATGTAGCAATCTGCTGATGATGGTTAATGCAAGTTCTTGTGCTGCTGTTTAGACATCGATGTAGGGTATTTTCTCACAAAAGGACTGACGAGTTTATCCAAGCACTGGAGCGTGAGGATTGAAATGCCAGGGTGGGGAGTCCCCCAGGAAGATGGTAAGAGAATTGTTACAATCTGAATGTTTTTCATACTAATGTATTTTTATTTATTTATTTTCCTTGTAATTGCTTCTATGAATGAATTGTTTTATATAAATAAACTAGCTTGCTCATTTACCCCTTCCCAGCCAGACCTGAACAAATTCTGTCTCCCTCCCAGGCTTCTTCCACACCAATAAACTGTCAAAAAAATGTCTCTCTCTAAATATGTTTGCCAATCCGGTGAGCCACAATTTAGTTGGCTGATGGGACATCCCCCTTGTACTAAAACATTTACATTAATTTGTACAATGAAATGAGACTAAGAAATGAGTGGTTTCTGGCACTTGGGTTTAGGGCCTCTGGGACCCCCAGCCTAATGAATAGCAGATCTAGGTCAAGCAGAGTCTCAAGGACATCTGACAAGATTATGTGTCTGGAGATGCCGTGGTGAATGTTATGCTGCCTGATACATCATCCAGCATGACTGTTTTAGCTGTGGGTCAGTGATGGTCTGGGGAGGTATATCCTTACAGGGTCACACAGACATGCTAGCCAACGGTACGCTGACTGCTGTTAGATACCGGGATGAAATCCTCAGACCCATCGTCCGACCTTACGCTGGTGCAGTGGGCCCTGGGTTCCTCCTGGTGCAGGACAATGTCCGGTCTCATGTGACCAGGGGTGTGAAGGCAGTTCCTGGATGACGGAATCAATGATGCCATTGACTGGCCCTCACATTCTCAAGACCTGAATCCAATTGAGGATCTCTGGGACGTTGTGTATGATTGCATCCTATGCAACCAAGTAGCACCACAGCCTGTCCAGGAGCTCACTGATGCCCCATCCGCCATCTCATCAGGAGCATGCCCAGATGTTGTTGGGAGTGCATGCAGGCACACGTGGGCCATACACACTACTGAGCAACATTATGAGTTGCTGTGATTAAATTCATGCAAGTTGGAGCAGCCTGTGATTGTTTACGAAGATTATCAGTGTTTGAATCCAGCCCTCAATCTGGTGGTAATTTTGGTTTCCAGTGATTGTTGCTTCATCATTTTGTTCTCAACAAATTACACAATGTACAGTAGATATTTTGATCTTTGATATATTTTGTTCATCGAGACCTGATGTGTGATTTAGCTGTTCCCTTAATTTTTTTGAGCAGTTTATTTAAATATATATATTTTAAAATAATTCTGTTCTCTTTTACTGACTTGTAATTGAATACCTGTGGCCAGGCCATTATTTACAATAAGAATCAACCCACCTGGTTAAATAACAGTTACACAAAACATGAGGAAACTATAAAGGGAAAGTTGTAATTTATTCTAAAAAATCTTCAAATCTCATACCTCTCCTTTGTGTGACAACAGTCAAACTGCAGAGTCAGAAAACTAGTGCACTGCTTTGCCCTATCCTCTTCTCATCTGTAACAAATTTAATGATGCACAATTCATCACTGTGAATGTTCCTCATCTAAACTCCACATCTGGTTCAACTGAGTCAAAAGATGAGAATCCTCAAATGCACATCTCATCATGCCATTCCGCTTGTCATAGCAACGCTCACTCTACCAAAGTAGCATGTCAACACATACATGCTAGAGGAGAGCAAATTCTCTGGCCAACAACCACGACTGAGCTTTCAGATGCTTGAAATGCCTCATACCAGACAACGCTGTCCAACATCAACCCATGCACCCGGGTTGCACTCAGCCAATTTGCAAAGACCTGTGCAGTACCCTGTATCAGGGGTGAACCAGGATTCAAACCAGGAGTTGAATTCTGAGTTCACTGCAGAAGCCTAAATCAAACAATATAGCTACTAATATTTTTTCCTGTCCAACATTGCCACCCTATGGACAAACGGAATCATACTTTACAAATGAGTTTCCTGGATGCTGAAAGGCTGAAAGCCCTGCTCTAATGACATTGGTGACCAGATTGTAATAGCAATAAGGAACCTTATAGGTTTGTGGTATATGGCTAATATTCCAAAGCTAAGGGTTGTATCAATGCCTTCTGCGTATCCAACTTGCTATATTGGCCACATACCACACCCCCTTGGGTCAGGTTGTTTAATTACAGCACCACCTGTAGTCTGTTAACATGGCTTGGAAGTTCATTGCCCTTCAAAACATAAATCATGCCATGTTTTCCCTATCAGGCCCTAGCATCTAACAGGATTTTGCATTTCAATTTTAGCTTTACAGATGTTAAGGAATAATAACCAACACCAATAATACAGTAAGGCTTCGCAGCTTGTGCCACTGAACTCCTGATCACATACTATAGAACAGCTGCTTCAGGTCTCCCTGGTGGTGAAGCAGTATTAATGCTCTTTCGCCCCCAAGGTAAATGTTTGAGCCCGGTCTGTAATTACGAACCGCGGGTGAGTGGCCACGAAGCCCAAATTACAGAATGGAATGTTTTATATTCTCTTCTTATCCCAAAAAATACTAGGATTTCTATCATGATTTGGAACAATACTATTAGGATACATACTGGAGGATTTATATATATATATATATATATATATATATATATAAATCGCATAAAAAAACATGAAACCAAACCTCACCTATATTACACCATACTTCAACAATTTTTTTAGAAGTACCTCAACATGGTCCAATCCGATTCGTTTCTTGGTCATGTGACTCTATGTATA
>JACXGJ010008025.1:0-28517 GCA_016801105.1 Esox niger | reverse complement strand
CTAAGGTCAGAGCACGGTCCTCAGTCTAAAGCCCTGGGTAAATGGTAATGTCCATGCTAAGGTCAGAGCACGGTCCTCAGTCTAAAGCCCTGGGTAAATGGTAATGTCCATTCTAAGGTCAGAGCACGGTCCTCAGTCTATAGCCCTGGGTAAATGGTAATGTCCATGCTAAGGTCAGAGCACGGTCCTCAGTCTATAGCCCTGGGTAAATGGTAATGTCCATGCTAAGGTCAGAGCACAGTCCTGTTGATTATCTATCGACATTAATCATCCTCTTTTCATTAGTCCTGTTATTATTACTAGAGGAGGTTGGTCATGTAATTATGTTGTTATTCCAGTGGACACAGAGACACTTGAGATGTGTTGTAAACTGTGGATGAGACTTGGAACTGGTCATTTCCCATGCTGCTTTGTTTTCTGTTAGCACCAAGAGTTTCACTGGGCCCAGTTGGTTTCTATTGATACATTTGGGGATGTTCAGATCACTGGCACACAAAGTAGATTAATCAATTACAGTTTCCGT
Organism: Esox niger; assembly: GCA_016801105.1. Classification (NCBI taxonomy): domain Eukaryota; kingdom Metazoa; phylum Chordata; class Actinopteri; order Esociformes; family Esocidae; genus Esox; species Esox niger. The sequence continues at coordinate 27,994 of JACXGJ010008025.1, read as the reverse complement.
TATCAATCTACGAGCGACACCGGGCTCTGCCAACACTCAAACCCCAGGATGTTGATTCAGACAGGACTTGTGTTATGAGAGGACTCGTCCTCCTGAAGGTTCTCACCAGTGGGTTGTGGATCGTTGTGGCTCCTCTGTCGTTCCCTCCTCAGGCTGGGTGTCCAGAGTCTCTAGTAAGACCCGGAGGCTGGGTACCAATTCAACACTCCTCTCTTCTTTCTCCTGTATCCCAATATCTTCCTCAAGGCCCGCTACCCCACTCTGATCCAGTTCTGGGAATGTGACTGTAGGGAAGCTGGCCTGGATGATTTTCAGTAACCAAATAGACAGGGAGGCCTGGAGGGAAGAGACACAAACTGCACATCAGATCTCTCATCTTTATCTGCCGTTGACGGGTCAGGGGGGCAGCAGCGCCAGCAAGGGACCCCAAACGTCCCTTTCCCGAGACACATTTGCCAGCTCTGACTGGGGGATCCCGAGGGGTTCCCAGGCCTGTGTTGAAATGTAATCTCTCCACCTAGTCCTGGGCCTACCCCGAGGTCTCCTCCCAGCATGACATGCTTGGAACACCTCCCTGTGGAGACGTCCTGAGGGCATCCTTACCAGAGGCCCAAACCACCTCAACTGGCTCCTTTCGATGCAAAGGAGCAGCGGCTCTACTCCGAGTTCCTCAAGGATGACTGAGCTTCTCACCCTATCTATAAGGGAGATGCCACCCACCATTCTGAGAAAACTCATTTCAGCCGCTTGTACCTGTGATCTAGTGCTTCCTTAAGATCTAGTGCTTCCTTAAGATCTAGTGCTTCCTTAAGATCTAGTGCTTCCTTAAGATCCAGTTCCTCCCTAAGATCTAGTGCTTCCTTAAGATCTAGTGCTTGTTAAGAATCCACTAGAAATATAAATCGCAGAATTATACCCATGTACGACAGTGGGAGTGGCCCAGCCAGTCACCAGATCTCAACCCCATAGAAAATCTTTTGGAGGGAGAAAGTCTGTTGCCCAGCGACAGCCCCAAAACATCACTGCTCTAGAGGAGATCCGCATGAAGGAATGGGCCAAAATACCAGCAACAGTGTGTGAAAACCTTGTGAAGACTTACAGAAAACGTTTGACCTCTGCCATTGCCAACAAAGGGTATAAAACAAAGTATTGAGATTAACATTTGTTAATGACCAAATACTTATTTTCCACCCTAATTTACCAATAAATTCATTAAAAATCCTACAATGTGATTCTCTGGATTTTTTTTTCTCATTTTGTCTCTCATAGTTGAAGTGTACCTATGATGAAATTTACAGGCCTCTCTCATCTTTTTAAGTGGGAGAACTTGCACAATTGGCGGCTGACTAAATACTTTTTCCCGCCACTGTATATCAAACTGGTCTTGTCTATTCTCAGTTATAAATAGTATATCCGTCAAATTGAGGGAAATGGGAGGTGTCTTAGCTGGGTCTGTACTTCCTGCATCTCTGCATTATAAAACATCTAACGGAGAAGACCACTCACCTTCAGACTATCCCTTCGTACAGCAGCCCTTCCCTCCTCCTCCGTCCTGCGGTTTCTCTCCTCTCCAAACTCCTCCCACGACTCCCCTTCAAACAGACCTCTCTGTTCCCCAAACGCCCAACAGCTCTCCTTGGTGTCACCCTGCTCCTCTGTGGAAGTCTTTAGAGGAGCAGAGTGGAAGTCTGCAAAGCTGTCACTGGGTGGTAGGACTCCGTCCCCCCACTCCTCAACCCCGGTATCCTCACAGGTCTGAGTCAAGTCTGGGTTGGTCTGGGTCACGTTTGGGTCGGTCTGGGTCAGGTCCATGTTGGTCTGGGTCAGGTCTGGGTGGTCCTGGTCAGAGACTACAAAGCCCTTGTGGTTCCCAGAGACTGATTGATTGAAGTTTGAAAAGCCTTCCTCCCATTTCATGGATTCTGATTGGCTTAAGTCTGCAAATCCCTCCTGATAGGTTCCATTGTTCACCATTTTCTCCACGTCTTCCACCTCCATCTTTGCATTTTCCCTGCGGTTACTTTGCAGCACATCCTTTTCAGTTTCCTCTTTCTCCTCAATTTCCGCCTCCTCTTTCTGCTCCTTCTCTTCCTCCTCCCCTGGCGACAATGGAGCGAAGACTGCCTCTGCAAAGTCGCCAAGCTCCTCCAGAGCGTCTGGAAACACAGCCTCACAGAAGGAGGCAAACTCCTCACTCACTGACTCACTGACTGTGGTGGGGAGAGAAGACCCACTCTCCTCTGGTTCAGTCTCCTCCTCATCCTCATCTTCCTCCCTCCCTGCTCCCAGTGCTGGGTCCTGTGTACGTGATATTAAGGTACCATGCCAGCTGCTACTGGGTGCCATGTTTCCAGACTCACCTGGTCCTCCTAGCTCCTCACCCCCAGCAGGGAACCTCTCTTGGGGGGCAGAGAGGCCAGGGAGGTCCAGAGAGGGGAGGACGGGCTCCAGGTCGGTTAGTTTACAGTGTTCTGGTTCTGCCAAACACAGAGGGTCTGGATCTCCTCCAGGCTCTTGCTCAGTGTCCTCCTCTAGGGAGCGTCCCTCACAGAAGCCGTTGGTTAGGTTTGACCCTTTCGTCCTGCCGTTCTTCCGGTGTTCCGTAGTGCCGGTGTGGGAGGAGCCACAGCACCAGGCTTCCTGGTCTATCTCCGGCTCGGCGAACACTGAGAAGTCTGCAAACCCCGCCTCCTGACTGGGACCTCTCAGACCAGCTGGTACAGGACCTGTGGAGAATGAATGGATCAAAAATATTACTACACATTTTAAATGCACAATACCTATATCAAAATGAATAAAAACACATCAATTCAATGCCAAAGATGAGATCACTAGATTACCTCAATAACTCTGACAGCCCTGAGGACTAAACGTGTTACCTGTAGACATGGTCCCCTGGTAATGACTAAACCTGTCACCTGTAGACATGGTCCCCTGGTAATGACTAAACCTGTCACCTGTAGACATGGTCCCCTGGTAATGACTAAACCTGTCACCTGTAGACATGGTCCCCTGGTAATGACTAAACCTGTCACCTGTAGACATGGTCCCCTGGTAATGACTAAACCTGTCACCTGTAGACATGGTCCCCTGATAATGACTAAACGTGTCACCTGTAGACATGGTCCCCTGGTAATGACTAAACGTGTCACCTGTAGACATGGTCCCTTTTTATGCCTAAACCAGTTACCTGTTGACATGGTCCCCTGGTAATGCTGCTCAAATAAGCCATTGGTAGGAGGAAGGTCAGGCAGGTCACAGTGCCACCCTTTGACCTCTAAACCTGTACGATCCGTCTTGAATTCTGAAGTCACAGTGAAATCGGGTTGAGATGGGTCCATCGCCCATGGCTTCTTCAGGTCTGCAGTTCCTTGTTCCAGCGTGCCGTTGTTCTGTCGAGCATCAGCCAACGCAGGGTCCCTCACAGCAAAGTGCTTTGTTGGTTGGGTCGGGGGGGCGGGGTCTATCATCAAGGAGCGAAGATGGCTGGATGACACTGACACACCCCTAAGAGAGGCCAAACACCTGGAGAAATTCCCAAACTTGTCATCCTCCTCCTCTTCCCCTGATTGGTCGTCGACGGCAGGGGGTGATGAGGTATATATGCGACTCACTTCCTGGTCCATAGGAGAGTTCTCCTAGCTGGACGCCTCCTACACCTGGAAGGAGGACACATGTTGAGTATAGAACATCCTGCAAGAAAATACTGCACTTAAGGACAGCTTCATTACCTGAAATGTTTTTGCATGTTAGACTGAACTGACATTTCCTTTGCTTGTTGTGTTGCATCTTGGAGATATTTTACATCTAAGTTTCATTCCAGAGTGAACAATCACACCTGAAACCTCAACTGATCTTTAGCGATTGTTTGAAGTGTGGAAAAACCCTGCACATGAACATATTCACAAGGCTGTCCTTGACTTCCTGGTGTGATGTCACTAAACAGGAAATAAACACACTAATCCCCCTGACAAGTCAGCTGAGCCCTGATTTGGTTGTTTAATCTAAATGTCTAGGTTCACTCGTAACCCTCAGGAGGCTCTAGGTTAAATGTTCCATGCCCAGTCATAGTGGTGCACTACATTTGACCAGGTCAGATCAGAAGTAGAACACTACATAGGGAATAGGGTCGCCATTTGCTCGCCATGTTACCATTCCTATCTCACGGTGAAGACGGGCGGAGCTTGATGATGCTGGACACCACCCCCTGGTCAGGGCGGAGCTTGATGATGCTGGACACCACCCCCTGGTCAGGCTTGGTCTGACTCAACTGACTGAACACCTGGGGGCCTGGTCCTACACCTTGGCTACTTTTGACCAATGAATTTACTCCCAATGAGATGGAGGGTGGAGGCTTGATTCCAGATGTCATGTCTGTCTGTGGTAGTGACTGATATTGCATTGAGGATTAAAAAACGGTTCATTCAAAGGGGAACTTTTTCCCACTTCTCCCTTCGATATAGTCCTTCGGTCAGGTGATCAGTAGGTAGACAACCTGTAGTGCTGATTACATGTTAGCCACTGTGTCCCAAAAGGCATCCTATTCAGCATTATAGGAGTCAAAAGTAGTACACAACATGAAGATAACAAGCTGGGGGTTTTGCAAAAGCACTTTGTGACAACTGCTGATGTGAAAAGGGCTTTATAAAATTAATTTGATTTGACAGTGTGAAGGACGCTTGGCATCTTCTTTAACAACAGGTCTTCCTTCACTCACACTGCCAGGCACACCCACAACCAAAATGGCCGTCCCGCCAACCCTGGACTAGGGCAACGTCGTCTACAGACTTGCCACTGAAACGTGACGCAACAAATTAATGTAATTTACCTCACCATCAACCCATATTCTTTCTACTGTTATTAGCCATGTGACCTTTACACTCAGGCCAACTGGCCCTAACTACACACATAGAACACATCTTCGAGGGCTACAATCATCCGTCAATCTTAGCCAGCTTGTATCAGCGAGAAAGTATTTATTCAGGTGTAGGCACACGCTATGATACTCAACTAACGAATAAGAAAAGCCTGTTCAGCTACTAGCTGGTTACCTGTAATATGAAACACTGCGGAGGATAACGAAACACATACGTTTCTCTCTGGGTCAGAGTTATGCAAACCTGCGATATTTAAGACATTAAAGACAACAAATGTGCGCTTTTTTTTACTGATTTCGTGTGATGGTATTCAACAACCGTTGAGAGATGTGTCTATCAAAAACGAGTTAGTGACAGGGCACGCCGTTAACACACCTATTCTGTTCATCTGGCTAGATAAAGCCACCTGTCTTTAATGCTTGCACTGGTCCAGCCGCTATCGTCGGATACAGCGAATACCGATACGACGCATGCGCGTATTACAGAGGTAGCAAGTTAGCGGTATAATGTTCCTGCAGTGAAACGTTTGCCTGCACTTTACCAACAAATTTCCTTCGGTAGTAAGGACATGTATTGCGAGTCACTAAACAAATTGTGACACAAAAAGTCTGAGGTTTGCTGTCAAGTCTTTGAGGTATGCTAATGCCGCAATTACTGTAACAACCAGGACCAGAGACAACAGCTAGGTACTTTAGCTGATACAGCAGCTACTTAGCAAAGCTAGTTATGTATTTATTTCACCTTACCTTCAGATATAGTTATGGTATGTTCATCTCATCCACGGGATGTGCACGCAAAAACATTAATTTTGGAATAGCTGTCACGATTATTCGATTTGGCTCGCAATTGACTGAAATAATATCTGGCTACACCACCTTCACTCTCCAGGCATGATTACAAACAAATGAGAACACGCCGAGTCGTCATTTCCGGCAGTGACACGATGACGCTTGGCATGGGATTCTCTGTTTACCAATATTACATTCCACTCTGACAAGTTTGCCAGGAGTTTTCCAATAGTACTGTGTCAAAATATGAATGACACATTAAATCATTTAAAAGATTTTCTTGTGTTACAGTTCATGTGCCGACTATTGAAAAAAAAAAAATATAAATTCCTAAAGCCCTAATTTATGGATTTAACACTACAGAAATAAGGGCCTTTTTAATATAGATATTTATGTTCAGTGTTTATTTGAGTCATTTAGCAGATGGCCTAATCCAGAGTGAATTTACTGGCACCCAGACTAACGTTGGGCGAAAGTTATAGAAGCTGGCTTCATCACAGAATATTATCCTCATAGAATAATATTTTACAGAAGAGATAAGTGTAACTGGCCTCGTCTGTACTGTGGTCAGTAACCTACATCGACCTCAGATCACCTATTTAAATCTGCATTGTGATTGAAGGATATTCAGTGTGTGCATCATCGCTTGTATTAGAAAAATATAGAGAGATGCAGTAATATGAGCAAGACATGCACAAATAATCAGACAGACACAGACATATGAGAGACACATGCACACATAAATAGACAGATATAGATAATTATTATGACAGGTTATTGGAATCCAAGTAATTTGATGATGCTCATTTGGTGACAGTCATTCGGTGATGGTCATTCGGTGATGGTCATTCAGTGACAGTCATTCCTGTGACAGTCATTCGGTGACAGTCATTCGGTGTTGGTCACTCGGTGATGATCTGCTCCCTGTAAGCAAAGCTCCATACGGCCTCTGCTGTTGGTGATGTGGGCTGGACGACACCCACAGTGAGTAATCTGTTATTGATAGAGTGTCAAGGTCAACACCTCAGTGAGACGGGGTCTTTCTCCAGTCACCTAGTACACTGACGACATCCAGGCAGTGCCCTTGACGACATCCAGGCTGTGCCCTTGACGATGCCCTCAGCTGACGACATCCAGGCAGTGCCCTTGACGATGCCCTCAGCTGACGACATCCAGGCTGTGCCCTTGACGATGCCCTCAGCTGACGACATCCAGGCAGTGCCCTTGACGATGCCCTCAGCTGACGACATCCAGGCTGTGCCCTTGACGATGCCCTCAGCTGACGACATCCAGGCTGTGCCCTTGACGACATCCAGGCTGTGCCCTTGACGACATCCAGGCTGTGCCCTTGACGACATCCAGGCTGTGCCCTTGAGGATGCCATCAGCTGATGACACCTTGGTTCCTTGCTTCATTAATCCTGGCAACATTCCTGTGCAAACAACAGTCCCCTGTGTCCTGAACATTGCTCTACTCCCTGTGAAGTGCACTTGTTTTGACCAGAGATGGACATAGGGAATAGGGTACCATCAGTCACACAAATAGCCCTCCATCCAATACTGACGTCTGCAATGCTGGAGCCTGCTGCAGCCCTGTCAATACACATGGTCATGGTAACGCCTCATTTGCATACTCAAGCATTGTTTTCTCCTCTCCTTCTCAAACCCGTAGCATTATGAAGCCAGATGTCCCTCCCCCTCTGGCCTTCTCATCCAATGGCCTTTGAGACAGATATGAGGAGAGAGGACTGGATGTGTATGCAGTTGAGAACAGTTGCATTCGTCATACATGGCTCGGGGCACCAGCCGGGCTTGGTTTGCAGATTTTAGACCATTGCATGAGGGTTTGGGTTAAATCTCCACCCACCCGGGACGCCAGGCCATGTGAAACAAACAGCCTCTCCCTGTGACTGAGTCACAGAACTCTATCCTCCTGGCACTCTGATTAGGTCAAGCAATCAGTCTAACCAGATTACTGTATAACAAGCAGTCATGTCAGACAATCCCTGTAATCAGATAGGATTACATAATCGCATCATTCTTGATAAACAATATAAAATCAGTTCCGTCAAAACAACATAACGATATCATATTTTCATATTTTTTAAGCAGAAAAACGTTGCTAGGTCTCATTCATATTAATGTGGTGCAAATGGCAGCTTTGACAAATGATCCTAAACAGAACAGTTTGTTGAAATGACAGCAGGGGGAGGTAGAGAGCATAAACCAATAACCACACGAGGGTCCTCCAGGAAATAGCCTTTCTCCAGCCCAAAAAGACCCTTAACTTCCTATCCCCAACTTCAATCCCTAAGCAACGTTGCCGTAGTTGATCACTGAGTGATCCATGTGATCCACAAATCCAAGATCAGCTTCCTCTCCCTTTAGTCAGGAAAATGAAAAGCTGTCCTTAGATCAGTCTAAGTGCCAGTTTGCCCTAATCCTCCTGAGTCGTCCCTTGGTTGGGGAAAACATAATAATAACCCAGAACATTTCACTCCTTCTGCTCAACTTCCTGTCTAATCCCTCAGTTGCCTGTGAAATTTGTATTTACCATTAAAGACATCAAATGTGAAAGCAGAAGACTCCGCCCAAACGCTCCTCAAGCTTCCATTATCTCTCCAACACAATGCCTTGTTCCTACATCTGCCTATCTCTCAAAGACTCTCACACACACACACACACACACACACACAAACACAAACACACACTCCTCTTCGCGTTTGCTCTCTCAGCTCTTGAGCTCAGCAGGGGCAGGACATAGACTCTGTTGTTTCCTCAACGGCACGTTGTCAAGAATCCTGTCAGAATGAAACACAGTGAGCCCCGGAACATTCCAACGTTACACGTTTATTGGTCGGCAAAGCGGTTGGTTTTACAAAAAGCACAGGGTACATATTACAGAACCGAAGTACATTTAACAGAACCGGGGTACATAGCACAACTAGTAGAATGAAATGCAGAACCAAAGGCACGTGGTCTACGATGCGAGTACCAATGCAGAGATACATTATGACCGGTTAGGACCAAAAATAACACGTTCCAAATGGCCCCTCGTTCCCTACGTAGTGCTCCAGCTTTAACCAGAGACCCTTCCAGCACACCTTCTTGGGCCCAAGACTATGTCAAATGTAGTGCACTAGCTGTAGGTAGATGTAGGGCGCGATTTGACAAGAGTTGAATTTCTTATTGACTGCCTGGATTCAGGATCCTGTGATAAACACACAGAAAATCGTATTTATGTCTTATATATGCAGGCATTTTCTTCCATTAGGTATTCAGTAGGACAACAGTCTCATCAGACAGAAAAAGACGTTTGCAATTATGAGCCAAGATTTGACTCGTTATTACAAATGACATCAGCATTGATTCGGTGGTGCTTTCCTTAAGTCCTCAACCGTAATCCTAAATCCTCCATGGAAAGGGCTCACCAGACCTTAAGTCAATTGGTGAGACAACGATTAGGGCCTTATTGACTTTCAGAATGGTAATTGAAGGGATTTTGCCATCTTTACATTGCTAATTCAACAGGCAAATAAACGTTTAGAAAATGTTGAAATTAGGAAACATGCACAACCAAAGGGAACATCTAGAATAGCACAATCTAAGCTACATTACCACTAAACAGTACACTCCATAAATAACATTTCTCTTTATTTTTATTTTAAGAATAACTGCATCTCATAAATCACCCTATGTCCAAGACAATGCAGTAGTTTTAAACAGAGCCTAAAGTGCTCCGTTCAGAAGTTGTACACTACTCAGGGAATAGGGCATGATTTAGGACACATACGCTGAAGTAAATTTTTCTAAAAACATTAGCTAAATCCTGGACTAGACTATAAGTTGGTAGGAAAAATAACCACTCACATGCTTGTCCAATCTACAATAAAAAAGAACCAAATACATCCATGGCTTTCTCGGGAATTTTGATAAATATTTGGATAATGCACGTAAAAAAAAAAACCTGAGTTCAAATGGTACTTAAATACCTTTGAACGTTTGCTCCAGTCTAACCAGAGTGCCAGGTGGGTGGGACTTGCACTTCATGTGACCATTTCATTGGTTCCATTGTGCCAGGCCAGCCCAATCCAGACCGCGTCCAGTAATGTTTGTTACATCGAGTAGTATTAGAACTCAGGTCTGTCGACAACACGCGTACCGAAACGCCTCACCTATACAGCACAGACAGACTTCCTCATATAAAAGTCAAAGGCCGTTTTCAAAGTATGTACATCCCTGGTCCACAGGCCTGTAAACACGACCAGATTACAATCAAGGAGCAGTGACATTCATTTCAAATCAGACGTCTTGTCCTCCTGTAAAGTCTTGGACCAGCGGAGCGCCAGGCGGTTTTGATTACAAAGTCTCTTGAAGATAATGACTGTTGTGGCCGGATTCAGCAGAGCACACAGGGGTAGGTAGAGTCAAAGGAGCACGACGGGTGTCTCGCGTTTCAGAAACATCGTCCATGTTCCTGTGCTGCAGCAATTCACACTCTAATTCACATCCAATAACAGTCCAAAGAAATACAATCTAATCCCAGTTTCTTTTATCCAGTAAAAATTTACGGATTTATGCTGTTTTTATTCTGTATTTACAGCCGTTAGAGTATCTGAACCATAACTGCCAGGCAAGCAAGACTGTTCTAAAACAAATCCAGACAGTATCTGCTGAATGACTGAAATGTAAACGTAAAATGCACATTGCTAAAATGTAAATGTATATATACACGGATGGTCTCTTATTAAACCACAAATGTGGTCCTTTACACCTATCTTTTTTATTATGATATTGTAAAGTGAAGTAGGTTTATAGTTTAGGATTTTCTTGCAGTTTGCCAATGTAAGTTGTTCACTTTCACTCTCACAAAGGGTAGACAGGATATTTGTTTGGATTTTCACAAAGGATGTCAGAACTGACAAAAGTCTGTTAATACAAAATGAAGGCTAAGACTCGCTGACTAAGATCAATGCAGTGGAAAAGTACACAGAAATTGACTCTCTGTACGTCGTTGTGTCTCCCTGATGCAGCCCATAGTAGTTTCCCTGTTTGTGTCCAACGGAAACGAGTGCCTGCCATGCAAAAATGAGTTCTCTATTTAAAGCCAAAACCCTGGTTGGACCATGCAAGAGAAAAAGAGGAAACACTCAATGCTTACTGTCAGATAGAAATAAATAAATAAAAGGACTGCTCACGCACATTGTTCCTAGTGTACATTCTGCATCCCATAAACACTGTCATGGATGCCTGTTTGGGCAATCACCGTTTCCCTGTGACAAACCTTTCTGTTCATGAGCTCTGAGACAGAGCACTGGCACAAAGGGGCAAAATCAAGGAGGTGTCCTATTTTACACCCCTTACAGAGGGGAGGTTTAAGGACAGAAATGACAGGAACCAACCAGCCCCTTAACATACTCCAAGTAACCGTGCATTAATCCATTAAGTCACGGGCATGAATCCCAAATCGCAGAGGTGTTAATGTCAGGAAACAAGCGCCTCTAATGGCAAATATGCTGCATTACATCTGACCAGGAGCCTTTAAGGTCCAACCGAGTGCTGTTTGGGACGCGACCTAAGAACGGGAAGGCGAGCTTCTAGCATCCATCGAGCCCAGTGGGAGACAAAAGAGCTCTCTGACGGAGGACAATGGCACCCTCTGGCACCAAGCGATATCCGTGTGTCCGACCCGCCGGATCCAGTGAGAGAGAGCTCTGGAGTGGACTGGCTGTCATGGGGAAGTGTTATGGAGAAATATCTGTGATGAAGAGGATCTACTGACATGGGGCAGTGCTACGTTATGGAGAAATATGAGTGATGGAGAGGGTCTATTGACATGGGGCAGTGCTACGTTAAGGAGAAATATCTGTGATGAAGAGGTTAAACTAATTTGGCGGGTAAACGCGGATCCCCGTTCAGAAAGTATGGTTAAACGGCCGCACAACAGTTTTTTATTTTAGGATCGAAAACTGGCTTAGGTGGTGGGCGTGGTCAGGGGTGTGTCAAGGGGCGTGGCTGGGCACACAGCGGTAGCAATGCCCGTAAACTCTAAGAAATGTTCCATTAGGCTGTCACTCTCTCAGTTCTGTCTGGGCCACTCTGTCTGTTGGTTCAGTCACTGTCTCAGTTCTGTCTGGGCCACTTTGTCTCTCTGTTGGTTCAGTCACTGTGTCACTACTCTCTGGGCCACACCGTCTTCCAACTCCAACCCCTCTGTCCTAAATTCAGTCATTGGCTCACTATTTTACAATCCATTTTCCAAAATTAAAACGTACTTTAAATGTATAAAGCAGTTAATGAGATATTATTATTTTATATATTAAAATGTATTCAAAAGTTTTGTCAGTGAAAGATTTAGACTTTGTTTTCACATTGTTAAAGTACTTTCCATTTGTGGCCTCTTACTCTGAGAGGTGAAGAATTACTCTATATTGCCTTTTCCCATGGTTTCAAAGGCAAAATATTAACCCATTATCTAAATATTGGTCTAATTATTCACACAAACAAAACACAGCAGCTGTGTTACCATAAATATATTTTAAACGTATAGACAACATAGCTAATTACTGACACGGTAGAGTCACCTGTCTGGGAGATTTATCTCGCTTCAGAAATCTTTATCTTTACGGTTCCACCGTCCGTACAGGAACGTTTATCTCACTACCACACTAGCTAGATCCGAAGAACAAATGTGTTAAGACTGGATTGGCAGTTGAACGGCCAACTTCGCTCCTTTGTACTATATTCCTTAAAAAATGGCATGCATATTTTCTTACTGAAGTAATGGTGGATTTCAAAGGTATTTTCGGCATTTCTGTTTTGGCAGCCCACCCAGGGGAATCTATATCAGATTCCTCAGTTCATCCTCTCCTTCTGACTCACTGAATCAGATTGCAATCACCCTGTCACTATGATTCTATCGAAAATAACCTTCTGTGTTCCTTGTAGAACCAGCATCGATTCCTATTCTTTACAACAATCAACCACTAACCCGCTAGCTGACAGAACCGTCTGTAAATGTAGGGTCAACTTTTTCTTTTAGCTCTTCATATTGTGCTACCGCGGTTACCAACAAGATTCAGTCCAGACATTAGAAGAGGATCCGGGTTGTGTCTAGAAAGGTCTTTGTTAAACAGAACTTTATGGGATGGGCTTTTTTCTACACTGTTCCCTAATATGACCATAATTCAATCAAAGATCCAGGGTATTACTGTGTCCACCAGACTACAGAGTAATCATCCTGTTTCTGATGGGCATGTTTGACTGGAAAGGTTGGTTAGGCCAATTGCAGGCATTTTCAGAACCATGTTTTCCTTGCATACAACTTGGAAATGTATCACCCTCTTTAAAGGGATGGTTCACTCCAAAATAAATGTTGCTGATGTTGTGATCTAAACAAGACCTTTGGAGTCCATATTCTACACCACGAGTTGTGCAGACCGCCGTGTACTCAAGGAGAGACATATGTCTACAAATCAAATCAATAGGAATGAGTGTCACATCTAATTCCATTTTATTAGCTCCACACAGAACACCCTTGAGGTATAAAACACATCTGACAAAATGCTGATGTTGGGGTGAACTACCCCTTTAATGAACCACTCCTTGATCCCACTGAGATAGGCCAAGCAATGTAAACAAAGCTCCAAAGGAACCGTACAGAACATTCTACTCACTACCTCGTAGCTCTATGTCAGCGTAATTTCTATCTACGGGAGAGGAATGGTGGCAGTTAACTGCCGTTTTGAGTAAGAACCATACAGTTACAAGACATTTCAATCCAAGAGCTGCTACAGTACATTTTATTAAGACTTCACAATATAATCCTCGTTTCCCTGGGAGCCTGCCAGATGACACACTAAGTTCCTACATAGGCGTCATTACCCCAAAGGGCCCTCATCATAGGTAGTGCACGACATAGGGGGCAGGGTGCAATTTAGTACTCAGACTCTGTATGTAGGTCATTGAGTTGGGATGCCAAATAACCATGACAACCAACCAGCAAACCCAATTGAAGAATTGTGAGGGAGCCCAACGAATGGGGGCTCTGTGGTGCTGCTAACCACGCTAACCAACCGAATAACCCAGATTTACAATGACGATCGTCCCCTTGGTGGTTTATATTACGTTTTGGCTAAATAATACAGTCGATTGCTGGGAAACCTCGTGAGAATTGTGGGATTGCGCTACATGAAAGCGAAGCCTTCAAGGTACTAAATCTGAACACGCGTCCCAAATGGTGCCATGTTTCCTATTTAGTGAACTGCCTTCAAGAAAGGCCCATAAGGCTCTGGTTAAACTCAGTGCACTACATTGACGACAGGCTGCCGTTTGCTACGCAGACTCACAGCCTCGGCGAACTCCACGCGGGACGCTTCGATACCACGAGCACACGTTTATATTGTGTGATTACTGACACACAGAACTGACAGAAGGAGAAAACCAAGGAAATGTTTCAGGACAGACACACAGAGGAGTGCTGCACTGCACCCATTCAAACAAGAATGAGGAAGAACAGAATAGCTTCAGACCTTGGTTAAATTAAGACTTGACACGAGGGGGGTGAGAGAGGGGTCAGAGAGGGGTCAGAGAAGAAGCAATGTGATTCCAGAACCTTCCAAAGCGCTAGGCCCGCTGCCGATGCAGTGTTGCATGATGGGTATTGTTGTAACAGGCATGGGCGCATTCACCTGTCTTGAGTTCTTGTCGCGTGACGCCGAGCGGCACGGATCGATTAACCTAGCTTGGTGATCTGTAGGCCGCCGTCTATCCTCACCGTGTCGATTGAAGGCAAGGATTTCACTTTGTGAAAAAAGTCAAAGAGCGGGTTTCCGTCCACAAATACCCGGAACCGTGTGTGTTCGCAGTGGATCTCGATCTAGACAGGGAGATGGAGCAGAGAGATGGGGAGAGATGGAAAAGCAAATGGAGAGAGCACAGAAAGAGACACGATCAGACACCAGAGACGGAAAGAAGTGATTACACAGTAGAAAAAAGAAAAAGAGAGAAAGCAAAGAGGGAGAGAGAGTAAAGAGATGGAAATATCCTATTCTGTATCAAGTCACAACGGCCTCATGTGGCCGTGTGGTTTTCCAACCAAATGAAAGAGAGGTTGTTGGCTTTTGCATAACGTATCACTTATGGCTCACGCTATCTTTAACACTCATCCTCCGACTGTCACTGTCAACCACTATCTCTGAAGCACATCTTCAACACACTGTGTGACTGGAGCAACCTGCTTTACAATAACAGGGAAGAACGTCTGTTCCTTATCACTGGGCTATTTCTATTCGTAATATGTGCCCTGAATCTTGTCAAAAAAACAAAGGAATGAAGTCAGAGACTGGTCGAGAGTGTGCGATAAAGACACGGTGTGGCAGCTCAAATATTCAGCCGTAAAAAAGGTTAGAGGTCAGGGGTACGTGTGAAAGGTACCCATTAGGGGTTGCGCAGATATGGTTAGGTATTCGATTTTAAAGGTATGAGGTCAGGGGTCAGGTACCCTAAAGGGCTGGTCAGGGATGAAGGGGAAGTAGTCGATGGACTTCTCCTCCTCGCTCCATTTTCCGGAGACGCGGGCGTTACGCAGGAATTGCCTGTCGGCGAATCGGGCGCGGAGCTTCAGGGCCACGTCGGGCTGCGGCTCCTCGTCCTTCTCCGTGCCGCGGCCACAGGTCAGGCTGACGTCAAAGCTGAGACGGTGAGAGACAAAGCAAACGTGTTTAAGAAGGCGGCACCGCTCCTTAGCAACGTTACACGGTCCCTTGGCGGGATCGAAAACGGGCACGACGACCGCCCGCTGGCGGGCATCCCGGCAGCAGGTCTGATACAGGGCGTGGAGATGTTTCCACCCGGGCAGTGAGGTCGAGAAAGACGTCTGTTACAGGAGACATAATGAAAGGGCACATTGTTATGGTACATCAGGAGCGCACTGCAAGGCAGTGTGGGAAAACCGCTCCGTACGGCTGTTGTAAATGGAGGACTTTGCATCTGGAGAAACGTGGACAACATTTAGAAGTGATGTCACGTAGGATCTTTTTAAAAACCGAACATTTGTTTCTATTTAGGGGACACACCCTGAAATGTCTCCACAAGCGCTGTGTCCCAAATTGCACTCTGCTCCCTTTGTTATATACTTTGTTTTAGCCAGGACCCACAGGACGTAGGTCAAAAGTAGGCTAGTGCACAAGTACTGTTTGGGACAGCACCAAGCTCTGACTCACCAAGGCCCAACTGGGCCTTGTCTTGCACAATAAATAAATAAAAATCTGTGGCTGCAAACGAAAGCAATTTCTCTGACATTTAGAAAGAAAATTATAACTTTTGCTGAACAAAAACCGAAGCAGAGACGGGAGATTAGAGAATATAGTAGGGAGTTAAATTTTTTATTTATTAACGTTTTAATTTGCTTGTTTGTGCTTTCATTTGGAAAAATAAGAGCACATCTCAGCGTTGTAACATATTGTGTCTGCTTATTTGTGCACACTCGCTCTGACCTGATTCACTGGAAAACGCAGCCCGCCTCACTGCTTCATATGTCCCGAACGAAACAGATTAAATAAAACCCTACTACAAAAAAACTTAAATATACCCTGTGGCCGATGTTTTGTAGGCTAATTTACAACGCAGGCACGGCTTGATAAGGAACATGGTTGGTGTTCGCTAGATTTCCACCTCCGGGCTGCCACGCTGAAGCCGGTGATAACAGTTTAACAGGGGGCTAGTTCATTCTGCGTGACCGCTACCCAGAATGAGCATTCCCATTTCAATCTCCTCACCCACCCGGGGGACTCCTTGCCCTTAATTTGAGTCGACAAAAACAAACAAGTTATATAATATATATATTTTTTTTTTAATATTGTTTAAATTTTTCGCCCCGTTAAACATACTTAAATATGCTGGCTAACTGCTAGGACTGCTTGGTGATGTATGCTATATGTTGTTGCCTGAGATCAGATTTTATTCAAAGAGATATTGATTTTCTATAGGTGCCAGAAAAAATCCACAGCAACTGCTTTTCCCACCCAGGGTGGTCTAGTGGTCTGAGTCACTGCCTCCAATGGGCACGCACTGCTGCAGCGTGGGTTCAAATCTGGCAACATACTTTTTTCACAAACACTTTTTTCCACTTTCCTGTCTGCCGAAGCGAAGCATGTATGAAGGATACATACATAAAGGCATCCTTTCACAGCACAACCACCTGGCATTCTCTTCCCCCAGGACTTGATTTCTGTTTTGCTGCTAATAACAGACTAAACCCCCTGATGTATTTTCTATTTCTCACACTATATGAAATCCTCTCTTAAACAACACATGCTTTTTCTACTTATTAGTCTACATTTACTAACAGACAATAATATAAAATAGAGAAAAGACAGCTATTCACCAATAACCATTACAAAAGACTCATACAGAGTCATAATTCACACTCGAAGTCAATATTTCATTCAGAGAAGCAGGGTACAGTAGGCATCAGACAGTGACAGGTCTAATTTCTCGCTTCTTCCAGAAGTGGAAGGTGGTTCCGTAGCAGAACCCTCTACGTAACGTCCAGGACCAGAGCTGACAGCTAATGGGGGTTATCGGAACTGCCTACCTGTCGGGTTCCTGGTCAACAATCCCCATGACGATGACCTTCTTCCCGGGTCTCATGCCACCTCTGATTCGGCCGCTGAACGGTACCGTCTAAGATCGCGAGACAACAATGCATTTTATTCACTGCAATTAATCATCGAAACACATCTAAAACAAATTAGTGGAATAGTAGTTAGGACCGAGTATATATTTTCGTTGTAGACCTTTGTCTCCCCATCCTCCATGGGTGACTTTGTGGATTTGTTTTACTTTATATATATGTGCGTGCAGGTGTGTTTTGCGTGTGCATGCACAGTGCATAGGCCATATATGTATAGCATAGAAAATATTGCTCAGAAAATAACATTTATTACTACTAAAACCTAAAGTACAATGTGCAATAATACAGGCTCATCTAACAGTATACATATTGATGAACGTGGGTGGTGGCAGAATATTCCCAACCAGAAGCCGTGAGATGTCGTCCCTATCCGGCGAGATAAGCCCGGGGTTCCCTAGGGAATCGTTGAGATGGTCATCTTCAGTGTTCTTCAAAACCACCGTTGACAAAAGAGAGAAGAGATCATTTTTTAACCAGGTAGTCGGTCTGAATACTAGAATGTTCTCTACTATTGGTCTACACTACGTTGTTGTGTAGCCTAAGGCTCATATTGCTGTTTGGCCGTTCAGAAAGCCAACGGCCTGGCCCTCACACTGCTTTTCAACAATGAAAGGGTGGGGGAACCCGTGGCAGTGTTTAAGATCTGTCATGTTCTTGTAGTGCAAATAGAGCCCGCGATAACATTTGGTTAATATCTGCAATGCTGAGCACGGAATATACAGCCTTATACCCAGAACATGTATAACGAGGGATTATAGAACTGGTAGCAATACGATCGGTCAAACCGCCATTCACTTAGGTGAGCCCCACAGATATTGCACATTCCATCATTCAGAATCACATTTAATTTACTCTGCGTCCACATCAAAGCCGACTCCGGTCTGCACTCGGGAACGCACCGGGCAACCTACACGCGACGAATACCAACGGACTCATTTCCCCACACAACAACAGAAATCCAGGTTTCCCTATTAATGAAAGGCGTGCACATACAATTCCGGCCAAACCGCTGTATTCCTGTAATTTGCAATAGCCTTTACTCACTATTCTTTCCTTTTCCGTTGCCGACACCGCCATCTTGACTTGCACAGACTAGGCTACCATAGGATGCTTATCAGAAGAGAGGCAGGCAAGGCACTCCTCTCGTGGAATGTGTCAGCGTCGTGGCAGCAGTGACTCAGTCTAAGGGAGCCAATTCCTAGGTAACTACACTCCAGTCCACGCGCGCGGTGGGGTGAGCCAGTGGAATTATCTATTCCGGATTTAGGGGACGTATCGCGTGGTAGAGGCCGGGCCCAGGCTTTAATTCCCCGCTCGAGAAATTAGTGGATATATAGCACGGGTATAGCCTGTTTGTTTTGCTGACCTATGGTTTGTAATAATTGGGGGTTTGGTAATCCCCGTCTGGTCGTGAACGAGCCGGGCTAATCAGATTTTGATGTTCTACAAAGCCCCTTTACCTAAATATGCAGCGCACAAAACAGATTATTCTCTCCAGACACTTGCAAATATTTTTGCCTAGAATAGCAGTATCGAAATCAATATTAGGATTATAATTGAATATGGGTATATTATGTGTATTTCTTAAACGTACTAAATGTATTGCACATGTGTTCAGTTTTTACTCTGTTGTGCCGGAGCTCCAGGGGAAGCTGCCCGCACGAGGATCCAAATAAATGCTCAGGCACACAGAAGTTGGGTGCCCAAATAATACATACTTTTACTAATCCTAACCCACCTCCTATCATTCTAACCTTAACCTCAACCTAATGTCAACCTAAATCTCAATAACCTAACCCTAATGTTTAAACCTAACCTAGCCCTAATACCTCAGAGATGCCTAACCTAATTCGAACCCTAACCCCAACTGTAACATTACTATTGTTACTTTTTACTATTGGGAAATTCAGACTCCTTTTTCAAAATGGGGACTGGAAAATGTCTGGTTTAACCGATTTGGGAAAATGTTCCTTATTCATATATAGTTAAATCAATAGCACAATATACATGCATGCAAACACACACTGATTTAAATTGCTCCGAGACTGATCTCCTGTGGTATATCACGGTACTACAAGTGCAAATCCTCAAATCTAGACCTACATCATTTTCTGTTGTTTTGCATTTTCTAATTACAGAAACAGGAGCTAATTAGAGCAGCGTCTTAAATGTGTTCCACTGGTGATGTAGAGTGAAACTGAATGGCAGGATTTCTTTCTCAACATAAAAAAAATCTGGATTTTAGGACTACTGTATTATCCTGTTTGAGAAAGAAAGAAAGCAAATGGCATGAAAAAAACACTGAAAAGGCATTTTGCTCTAACTTTGTCTGATCTACTTTGCTGGTTAGTTATTTTTTTCAATAAATTAGCAGACTTAGGGTTGATATTTGAATATGATAAGCTGATGTGGAGTTCAAACAGCACCTCCCAGACGCATTCCAGGGCACCTTTGTCCCTTATAATGTAGGGTTACCTCGTCCATGGGGTAACTCCGGACGATGTAAGCCCGGATGGGAGAACCCTGGACAGGGTAACTGTGCATGAGGTAACCCCACATGAGGTAACCCCGCATGAGGTAACCCAGCGTAAGGTAACCCTGGACGAGGTAAGCCCTGATGAGGTAACTCCGGACAAGGTAAGCCCTGATGAGGTAACTCCGGATGAGGTACCCTGGATGAGGTAACCCCGGATGAGGTAACCCTGGACAGGATTACTCTACATGAGGTTAGAGAGACAAAGACACTGGGACTGAATTTGCTACTGAATGGTTGCTAGTATCAGAGTATTGCCCCTTCTGTTGGCCACTTGAGCAAGGCACTTAGTACCAAAATTCCCTCTGTTCAGGGTCGCAGTGCAGTGGTTGACCGTATGTCTCCCATTGTGTGTGTGTGTGTGTGTGTGTGCGTGCGTGTGTGTGCGTGTGTGTTTAAAAGTGTGCTGGGGAAATGCTTTACCGGGACTAATATCTATTATGCAACTCTGTGACAGGATGACTGTCAGACAGGAAGGCACATCCCACATTCTGTCCATTGAAGCACCTCTCCCTCAAGGCATGCAGAGTACAGACACACACACACACAGAAACACACAGACACACACACACGGACACCTCAGTTTAACTCTCAGACTCACCAAGGACCATTAAATGTGATAATGAATGTATCTGAGGTGAGGAAGGGAGGAGTTGCACAACCTGAGCTGCATCCACTCTTGTTGTTGTTTACTCTTTGGGGTTTCCAGGCTGGGTGTCTGTAACAGCACTTTGTGACAAGTGACAATGTAAAAAGTGACATTGATTGGTTGAAGACTGACATTGATTGGTTGAATACAGCCGTCATTCACTGTCTGTGGTTGGATCCTAGGATGAAACCTTTTCAAAGAGTATATAAAAACCCCACCAACAAGCTATCTTAACATGCCACTATAATGATGAATGCTCTGTATGAGAGCCTTTAGAGATTAGGCCACATCATTCATCAAGATAAGCGACAGCAGGGAGTGGTGAGGCAGAATCAAGATAAGCAACACAACCAGGTCAACTTTGGACAGAGACAGCTAGGAGTCGTCAGGCCAGGTTGTCCTGAGGCTTCGACTTTGGTTTCAGGTCATCCTGACATCCACCAGGACGCTGAAGATGTTACAGGGAGCAAACCTAACATCCACCAGGACATTATAGATGATAGATGGAGCAAACCCAACATCCACCAGGACATTATAAATGATAGATGGAGCAAACCCAACATCCACCAGGACATTATAGATGATAGATGGAGCAAACCCAACATCCACCAGGACACTAAAGATGTTACAGGGAGCAAACCCAACATCCACCAGGACACTAAAGATGTTACAGGGAGCAAACCTAACATCCACCAGGACATTATAGATGATAGATGGAGCAAACCTAACATCCACCAGGACATTATAGATGATAGATGGAGCAAACCCAACATCCACCAGGACACTAAAGATGTTACAGGGAGCAAACCCAACATCCACCAGGACATTATAGACGATAGAGGGATCAAACCTAACATCCACCAGGACACTATAGATGTTACAGGGAGCAAACCCAACATCCACCAGGACACTAAAGATGTTATAGGGAGCAAACCCAACATCCACCAGGACATTATAGATGATAGAGGGAGCAAACCTCTAATCCAACAGGAAACTGAAGATGTTCCAAAGGTAAACCCAGACATGACCACCAGGCTTAAAAGCTAGAGGCACTGGAGTAACATGATCACATTTCTTGGTTCTAGTCATGATTCTGGCAGTCGTGTTCAACTCTAGTTAATGTGTCTTTTTTGGGTAGCCAGAGAGAAATAAACAGCTATTCTCTCATTTAAAAGCATCTATGATTTTACGAACATGGGTATAGTGGTAGAACAGGTCATGTATGGCAACACACCCGCCGATAGGAGGGGACAAACGGGTCTGGTGTCCCGGGCCCAGTGTAGGGGGGGCCCAGAACTGGGCCCTCATTAAATTATGGATTTTTTTTTTTTTTTTTTAAAGGTCTATTTGTGGAAATAATATGTAATATTTGAGTTACATAAAAGAGAGGAAGAGCAAGGGAAAAGGAGAGATATGGGCGCTGGGGGGGTGGACACATCTAAGATTATCTCGTCCCGGGCCCAGGTAAGACTGTCA
Organism: Esox niger; assembly: GCA_016801105.1. Lineage (NCBI taxonomy): Eukaryota > Metazoa > Chordata > Actinopteri > Esociformes > Esocidae > Esox > Esox niger. The sequence continues at coordinate 5,977 of JACXGJ010008025.1, read as the reverse complement.
GCTGGCCTGCATGTCAACACATTGGGATCGACCCTCATTTCACTCTTCACGTGTGACACAGGCCTGTACATGTGGCGTTCCCATCACACACCTGAGATCCGCTGCAGTGGAACGCCCACTTATTGATAAACCCATTGACGACGAAGCCCAGGGAATGTTGCCGCTGTGACAGTCTAGCTCCTCGGCGTCGCTGCGAGGAAGGTGAACAGGTCCTGTGGCAGGTTAACAGGTTCCCAGAAGTATGTCACGGGTGCACGATGTCCTGAGGCCCAACCTGTTCTACCTCTTCACAGCACCCAGTGACTTCACGGTTGGCGGGTATCTCTCAGTTGATCGTCACACTGGGTTTAGTTCAGAACCTCCAGGTTTTCCGCGGGTCGCCCAGGCTACTCTGGCAGCAGTGTGGACAGACACTGTCTCCTCAACTTCAGCTTCTCCCTGAGCAGAACGACGACTTCAGGTGATTCCCTGGTGCAGTTTTGAACCCTTGTTTTTGCTACTTGGCTGTATTGGAGCTTGTGTTCTTCTGTTTGCTGTTGTTAAAGGCTTTGTGATTGTCTCAAGGAAACTGGAACTGGGTGGTTTAGTAGCCGATAGAAGTCCCTTGTCCCTCAGCACTGTGCTTTGCTGTTCCAGGGGGGCAAAAGCAAGTGTATGAATCTGCTGTAAGTCGCTGTAGATAAGTGCATTGGCAAAATGACTAATATGTAGGCCTAAATGTATCACAATGACTAGTATGTAGGCCTAAATGTATCAGAATGACTAATATGTAGGCCTAAATGTATCAATAAATGACTAATATGTAGGCCTAAATGTATCAGAATGACTAATATGTAGGCCTAAATGTATCAATAAATGACTAATATGTAGGCCTAAATGTATCAATAAATTAATAATATGTAGGCCTAAATATATCAATAAATGACTAATATGTAGGCCTAAATGTATCAATAAATTAATAATATGTAGGCCTAAATATATCAATAAATCACTAATATGTAGGCCTAAATGTATCAGTAAATGACTAATATGTAGGCCTAAATGTATCAGAATGACTAATATGTTGGCCTAAATGTATCAATAAATGACTAATATGCAGGCCTAAATGTATCAATAAATGACTAATATGTAGGCCTAAATGTATCAGTAAATGACTAATATGTAGGCCTAAATGTATCAATAAATCACTAATATGTAGGCCTAAATGTATCAATAAATGACTAATATGTAGGCCTAAATGTATCAATAAATGACTAATATGTAGGCCTAAATGTATCAATAAATGACTAATATGTAGGCCTAAATGTATCAATAAATGACTAATATTTAGGCCTAAATGTATCAATAAATCACTAACATGTAGGCCTAAATGTATCAGTAAATGACTAATATGTAGGCCTAAATGTATCAATACATGTCTAATATGTAGGCCTAAATGTATCAGAATGAATAATATGTAGGCCTAAATGTATCAGAATGAATAATATGTAGGCCTAAATGTATCAGTAGATGCGTCAGCTCGGTTAGAGGAACAAGGAGGAGCGGATTGCGGAGTCGTTGAAATATTATTCATTTATTGTGAGCTAAACAATGCTCATAAAGGCGAGACAATAACACACAAAGACAAAGGGAGCAGAGGGAACATATATACTGGGGGAAATGGCTGTGGATGATGATCAGGTGCGCCAAACGAGACAACAGGTGTGATGAGTTGATGAGATGGGCGATGGTGTCAGAAGGCTGGTGACATCGAGCGCTGAAGCCTGTCTCCTGCAGGGGGAGAACGGGCAGCAGATGGCGTAGTTGTCACAAAATGACTAATATGTAGGCCTAAATGTATCAGAAAATGACTAATATGTAGGCCTAAATGTATCAATAAATGACTAATATGTAGGCCTAAACCAACTGTTTCTCTGCATTTTTATCCCACTCTATTTCTTGACTCCTGCTTGAAGGAAAAATATTGTCGGCTTGGCCAGGGGGAAAGATGAAGGTAGACCAGGAAGCTCTTCCTCTTTCATCCGGACTGGAGCGTTCGGCGATCCGGTGTCGGGAGGTTTGTCGGTCATATGGAAAACTCAAAGTCCTGAGCAGTCTCAACTTGACCGTGCCCAAGGGACATATGTGAGTGAACCACACTGGCTGTCATACATCTCATATGTTTTTGCGTGAAAATATGCACCTTTAGGGAGACTCAACAAAAAAAGATGCAGAAACTAAAAGGCATAGATCAATGTATGTATAGAAATGAATGGCAACGCATAACTTTGCCTTTGCCAAGTCCTGGGTTACCAGGCTAACAGAGGGCAGTGCAATTTGACCAAACCATCAGGCTTAGACCTTTGTGAACTCAAATGAGGTAGAAGGCAGGAGAGTGCGTACCTCCGGCATGTAAGGATTCTGGTTTAGACTGGTTGGCCGTCTGTGCTTCTGAAGACACGTCGTGACATCAACCGAGTCCTTACTGGAACAAACAAGGACTTTGGGACGACTTGACTATTACAAAAATGTGGAGAGAAAAAAAGTTACATGTAATTGTGATAAATTAGGTTTTTTATCCTCTTGAACATAGCCTAGTTCCAGCGACATTTAACTCTACATTTTAAGGAGATTTCACTTTTTTCCAACTTAAAAGATTCCTCCCCCTTAAAGTAATGCATGGGCCAAAATAAAATGTAATCACTCAATCAATAAAATGTATTTTAAGCATTTTGTACATCAGCACTTGTCACAAAATGCTTTTACAAATACCTAGCCTGAAACACGAAAGAGCAAGCAACAACAGAATGAATGAACAGCAGTTAGGAAAACCTCCCTAGTAGGGTCAAAATATATGAAGAAACCTTAAGAGGAACCAGAGAGTGGTGGCCCATATCCATGGTTCACCTTTCTTTAAACATCCATTACTCCACTGGCTAATGGGATAAAAATCTATGAAATGGGGTCATTTTGGAAAAATCCATAAATCCAGAATGTCTTTGTCACTTACTTTGCAGCTACGGCCTGCTGGGTCCAAGTGGGTGTGGCAAAACCACACTGTTGAAATGCATTGTGGGAGCGCTGAAGATCTCCCGGGGACACATCAGCGTGTTGGGGAAGCCGCCCGCGTTTCCTGGACACGAGGTCCCGGGGAAGATGGTGGGGTACATGCCACAGGTAAACAATTACCTTACAGGTACAGGATTTGAAGTGCCACAGGTAAACTTCAACTTTACAGGTACAGCATCTGAACGCCATCACAGGTAAACTTCTACTTCACAGGATATTCAGATGCAGTGGCTAAAACCACCAAGTAACATGACAGAACATAACATGACCTTGTGCTTCTCTCCAGGACCTGGCACTTTATAATGAGTTTACTATCAGTGACACACTGAATTTCTTCGGCCGTATTCATGGCTTATCGACTAAGGTCACGCAGCTACGCATTGACTTCCTGGTTGACTTCCTTGACCTACCTCAGCAAAGCAGCCTGGTAGGAAAACTTAGGTAACTATGGTTCCCAAAATTGAGCCTGTTGTTTTATAATGACGGCTCAGGCCCTAACGTGCTGGCGCAGTCACACTCCACGCTAGCTCTCTGAATAAAAACAACAAATGCGTGTGGGCAAAAGCATTTTCTCACAAAGTACACATTAGCTGTGACATCACACGTTCTCAATTATGCAGGAATCCTTCACAAGCCACTGTCAATGGCCATTGCCCTGTCCCAAACATGCATACATGTATCATGTAATAATAACGACACATTAGTTCAACTGGATTGGCACAATCCCTCTAAGCTAACAAATGAGCTGTGAACAAACAACGCCACAAAATATTTTCTTCCTTACTACTAACAAAGCAAATAACAGTGTGAACGGTAAAGAACAACAGAAGCACCTTCTATTTTGCTGTGCTTTTAACAAGACTAACAAAGATAGAAAAGTAAACAGGTCCCAACTGAGTGACTCAGGTTTCTGTCATGTGAAAGTCTAGGGTGTCACCCAAACCTGACAAATGCTGTCTAAGTCTGTGTTCTGAAACAAGCCTTTGTCAAGCTGTCAGTGTCAAACAGAAGACTCCCTCACTACAATCAAAACATCTCTTAAGGATTGTACCTCCCCATTGTACTGGGGGAGGGGCTGTGAATTCACATTTAGATGTCAGAGTCATCATGTTATCAGCTAATGGGGATCTGAATAAAAACTAACAGTCACTCCACTCTTTTCTCACTCCACTCTCTTCTTGGTAATTATATTATAACAGTGTTTATGGCTTGGTTGGATGTTGTGTGTGTGTGTCTGTGGTTTTGCAGTGGAGGACAGAAGCGCCGAGTATCTCTGGGAGCAGCTTTACTCCAAAATCCCCAGCTACTGATTCTAGATGAACCAACAGTCGGCGTGGACCCTGTTCTGAGAGCCAAGTATGTACAACATACACACACACACACACACAGAGACACGCACACACACACACACACACACATATACACACACAGTTTGTACACAGACACACACGCAGAGTCCATAGTCCCTATATACTGTACTTATAACCCTATAGTCCCTATTTAATACTACACGCAGAACCAGAGCCTGGTCATAAGTAGTGTACTTTGTAGAAAAGGGTGCCATTTGAGACACACCCGATATTGACCTTAAACGGGGGCGTGTCCTTTGACCCTGTAGGATCTGGCAGCATCTAGTAGAGATTGTGAAAACTGGAAAGGTGTCCGTCATCATCACCACTCACTACATAGAAGAGGCCAGACAGGCCAATGTGGTAAGATACACACACACACACACACACACACACACACACACACACACACACACACACATACGGTTCACTGGGAATGACGTGGCTGTTTCCTTACATCCTCTCTCCTTTCCCACTGGGAATGACGTGGCTGTTTCCTTACATCCTCTCTCCTTTCCCACTGGGAATGACGTGGCTGGTTCCTTACATCCTCTCTCCTTTCCCACTGGGAATGACATGGCTGTTTCCTTACATCCTCTCTCCTTTCCCACTGGGAATGACGTGGCTGTTTCCTTACATCCTCTCTCCTTTTCCACTGGGAATGACGTGGCTGTTTCCTTACATCCCCTCTCCTTTCCCACTGGGAATGACGTGGCTGTTTCCTTACATCCTCTCTCCTTTCCCACTGGGAATGACGTGGCTGGTTCCTCACATCCTCTCTCCTTTCCCACTGGGAATGACGTGGCTGTTTCCTCACATCCTCTGTCCTTTCCCACTGGGAATGTACTGGCTGGTTCCTCACATCCTCTGTCCTTTCCCACTGGGAATGACGTGGCTGTTTCCTTACATCCTCTCTCCTTTCCCACTGGGAATGACGTGGCTGTTTCCTTACATCCTCTCTCCTTTCCCACTGGGAATGACGTGGCTGTTTCCTTACATCCTCTGTCCTTTCCCACTGGGAATGACCTTGCCCTTTATCAACCCCTCCAGGTGGGTCTAATGAGGAATGGACGACTTTTGGCCGAGGGGGAACCTGAAACCCTGATGAGACAGAACAATGCAATGGTGAGCAATAGAATGTACTGTACATGTACTGCTATTCCAACTACCTTTGGAATTGTGGGACGGTAGGAAAGTAAATCAGTTCAAGGACAAAAGTTGTGCTGAAATGCAGCTATAAGGGGAACAGGGTTGGAGAACCGTGAATAGATGTTTAACGGCCTGCGTGACGGATGCAGACGCTGGAAGTGTTAACCACCATACAACAGGGTGTCGTCCCCCACGGTTCAACCTCCCACTCCTACAGACCCTGGAGAAAGCCTTCCTACAGCTGTGTGAGATGACTGTGCTGAATGCTTCCATGTGTTGACCACTGCTCATTCAAACCCTTCAACTGACCGTTGTGTGTCTTCCCTAGAGACGCTAGAGGAAGCATTCCTACAGCTGTGTGAGATGACTGTGCTGAATGCTTCCATGTGTTGACCACTGCTCATTCAAACCCTTCAACTGACCGTTGTGTG
>JACXGJ010008024.1:0-28459 GCA_016801105.1 Esox niger | reverse complement strand
TGTCTGTTTGAGGACAGATGATCTTGTGTCTCACGAACACAGAGAAGGAGGGTGGCTTCTGTTGACCAATAGATATTCTGTATTTTATCATATGCTTTTTTAATGCCCTTGAAATTATTTTAGATTTTATGGACATTTTATTGCAATGCAATATTACCCATTCTGCCCCTTTTAAATATATACATATCCCTTTTTTGTCCACATTGGGTAACCTCAGAAAGCACATCATATTCAGAAAAAACACTTACTATTCATCATGATGCTAGATTGATTGGAGTGAACTAGTTTGCCCATCAAGGTATATAGCCTTTTGGCTAAAGTCTTTCCTAATATATTTTGATTTGTTTTAAGGAGAGAAATCAGACTGCATGACCTAACCTCCTCTGAATACCACTGCCTTTTTGATTAACTGTAATAACCGCCTCATCCAGAGGATTGAGCAAGCATTATACACAAGTCAAAATGGAAGTCAAATCATTTCAGAAATTCACAAGGGAAACTACCAGACCAGGAGTCTTGCCACTTCTTATGGTTTCAATTATTACTCAGATTTCTTCCAGAGAAATTTCAGCCCTTAGAAAATCAAAATCCATACAAGTGTAGTCTAATGAGAAATGTTTGTTGAGGAAGAGTGGAAGTGTATTCAACGAAGAGTTGCGTCTGGCCCACCAAGTCTCCAACAGAACCTTGGTGATGTTAATCAGTGTCCTGGGTAACATTTGCTCCTCTGAAGATCTGGAACACCCGGTGTGGCCATCAGCCCCACACTCCTGAGCTCACCTGGAGAGAGCAAACTGGAGTGTAACTAAATGCATGATACTGTGGTCATTTATCTGTAGTGATTGGATTTCCCCTGTTGCCCATAAAGGGCAGAATAGGCAGATATGTTTTATTGTACTGTGCGGGTTATGGATCAAACTTCACAAGAACATGGTAGAAATGGTTGTCCTTGTTGCACATATGACAACTCGCAGCAACACCCCGTATATTCGATAATTTTGCATTGATTACGTGGGACAGTTCCTGTCTTTTTGTTTGCCAAGGTAAAGTAATGCTAATGACTATTTGGGGTACTGTTTTAGATGTCTGATTTAAGGATAAATAACCATGTGTCCAAAACGTTAAGTTTGTCATTGTAAAAGAGACGCTCAACACATTGTGTTGTAGTCATAATTAGGAGTCAATAGTTTTCCGTATTGTAAAGTTATTACTTGATTGAAATAAATTGTATTATGGCATTCCTCATTCAGCTCCATACTCAAGCTCGTAGGGCTATCGATAATTACACACACATAAGTCTAAGCGACCAGACTTGGTGTCCCTGAGTCCTGGATTCTTGAAGCAGTCTGGTTAGGCCCAGGAACGCATGACCTTGTCTAGTCATCCCTGAGTCGTGGGCATATTAACTTTCTGTGTAGCTCTAGGAACACATGCCATTTTACTGAATGTGAATGTTAAACGACCTACACCTTATGGGCGGTTGTGATAACTGATATAGGCACCTACACAAGTGTCCAGACTGATCGTCTCTGAGTTCCGTGTTGCTACACCATCATTTGTCTACTGGACTTGACTGATGAGGTGCATTGTGGATAACGTAGGCTGTGAAACATGTCTTTTAAATGCTTGGCTTGTGACGAAAGATTAGCTACCCAGCCTATCATGGTCATTTATGATTGCGTAGATTTACAAACAATATGGAGTCAGATTATATGTTTATATTTATCACTAGGGTTACGTTTCCTTGCTCTAATTTCCCAAGCTGTCCCCCGGTAACCTTCTAAGTTTAAGCTTTCCAGCCACTCTCTAATACCCCCCCACTACACCAGCACTGGACTATCTAATGAATCAGAAGCTTTTTTGCCGACAAGCAAGGTTGTGATTGGCCACCCGGACGCTGCTGCCAGTTATGAAGTTTGTTTGGTTGCATCTGGTATAGCTATAGATAACCTTTTAAACTGGCAATATTGCAGTTTGAATAAGATAGACAAAATGTGCGGTAATAAGAAACCTCAACGTTCAACTGTAAACACACACCATTAACACAATTAACATGAACAGAAGTGCAGCATTATATTTTTTGATCTGGGGTATGTAAATTGTTCTTTTTAAAAATTTTATCATGACATTATTGAGTTCTGTGCAGCTTCTCAACCCTGTCTTTTCACAGTAGATTTTGTGATGATTTACATGTAACAACAGCGTGATGCAACATGACATCCTGGACCTATCGATCGACCATCTGCTGTGGGTGGGTGGTGCATGTTCCTCCAATCATGAACCGAGGAGATTCATATCTTCCAATGTAACTAGGTCCCCCTGGGAAACAATCATCAACACTTTGGTTCCTAACGTGTCACTACATTTTTCATTACAAACAAAACAGACTGTAGAATAAAGGGTAACTAATATGTCTGTCTGATGTTGCAAACAAATCATGCGCTAGTGCCACAAAATGAAAAGGTGGACCTCTGACTATGTTAAATTAACTCATCTAACAGTCCTGAGATATTTCCAACTCAAAGATCAACCAATCTTCAATAAGGGCTGTACTAGCTATGAGCACCTGATCCATGGCAGCTCCAGCCCTTCCACATTTGGCTGACAGCAATACTGTACGTACCTTACAACTGGAGTATTCAATCACATTGCTATAACTTGACTATTAGCCCAGGAGATGGTTACCAGATAGCTGACACCTATGCAATGATTCATGGCTGATTGTTTAAGTTCACACACAACTCAGAAGGTCTGTCACCGGAGAATCCTGGCCGCTCCTGACCCACCTCATGGCAAACCACACAGGCATTTTTAAACTATGCAATGATAGATAATTGTGACCAAAGCACTCCTGTTATTCACACGCACAACCCCCTCATACACTCAAAAACACACAGTTATTATCAGCCAGACGGGTACATCCAGAGGACACTAAGATACATTCTGATATATTCCATTGTTGGACCTGGGGTACATCTCTAGCTGGTGGGGAGACTGCCAGAACATTCATGCATCCAGGTTGCCCGTGGCTCAGTGACGTGCTCCTCTATTCCTTCTTATCTGTGTTTGGGCCAAATTGTGTTTTTGAATGTCTCAACTCCTTGAGGCACCAAATAATCCATTCCATGGAAACAGGTGGCAGAAATCATTTACAACATCCTCTGGTACCAAAGAAAGGGGAGATTCCAGACCAATAGGCCCCTAGGTTTGTTATCAAAAGCCATAAAAATAGTTTTTTGTATGCTCTCACAGAATTGATACCCATAGGAAATGCCAATACGATAAACGTGGATCAGTTGATCTCTCAGAGGAACTGCTGTACTTGAGCGTTCCAAAAGCTGGGCACGACAAGGATTTCTAAAAGGTGGGTGAACGGAGGTCAACCCTTTATTCTGGGTAAAAGAATTTGGTCACGAAATCTTAAAGGCAGCTCCAGACCTTCCACACGAGGATCATATTTTATTACCTGGAAGACCGATGCCCCGGCCCAGACACACAGATCAAAACAGTGAGTCAGACAGCCACTCAAACTTCTCATTTGTAAAAGGCTCCAACCCCCCTCTGCAATCAAGGACTGAGAATTCCAAGCTGCCTGGACTGATAGATTGAAACCGTTGCGGCCTCGCGGGGTGTAGCAGTCAGTCAGTTGCCGACCGGAGGGCTAGTGATAAACTGAAGAAGAACCCGCTGACACTGAGTCAAAGCCATCACCGCCCGGGCTTCAACTTGGATGCAAAGCATATCAGAGTGCATCGGTTAGACGCTCGACTGGAATCCCGCTAGATGGTTACCGCACACTTCCGGGCTGGTGGGGGGGTTAGCCTGGACACTGTGCCAAAAATGACTGGTTCTCATGGCAACTGCCATAATGGTGGCAATGCAGTGTATTCTACTGTACACACGAGGCCAATGCAGTTTGTTTTATTCCCCACTGAATCTAATTCAGTACTAATTGGAAACACCTGACATGGAAAAATATATAAATCCCCTCCTGCTCTCAGACAGTAATATCTGTTGACTGCTGTGCAGTGGTTTGCGACTTTCCGTCATTACTGGCAGTGCCAGCCTCACAAGGGTACAAGATAGTGAATGCACAGTTTGCTTATTCACAACAATCTTGCTGAACCCGTTGGGGAACCCATTTGTGTTGGGTTCACAAAGTAGCCATGACACCCATTTTCCTATGCATGCCTCATTTAAGTAAATCAACTATACAGTGTGTATGACTTCAAACAACACATTAATAGACCAGTAGCTCAACGTTTTTGAAAGTATGTGGGGCTGCATTATGCTGTGCGACATCATAGTCTATTTAATCTCAAAGCCAATACCAAGGCAGGCATAGGATTCTAGCAACTGTGGGCTGTATTATTCAGCCTAGTTAAAAATAATTGAAATACACAATATGGTAAAATGCAAAAACAGTAAATAGAAAGCTATAGGCATACTTTGAAAAAGTACCTGTAAAATATATAACCATTCGGATCACACCTTTACAGAAATATGAATTCAAATTGTTGCTCTTTTCAAGCCTGCTCTGCCTCCCCAGGCTGCATATAATGTCAAATGGTCAACAATGGCATTTCTCTTCCCTCCGTGAGGCAGAGGGAGATTTAAAAGCGTTGGTTGGCAAACCCAAGGTCCCACAGTGGGACTGACTGGACCGGTTCTCCTATTGACATTGCAGGCTACCAATCTCAACAGTGTTATATTGCTCTCGACTTATAGGGGAATGAACACTTCCATTCCAGGAACGTAGTTCTTCTTCCCCACAAACTATGCTACATAGCTGGCCTAGTACTTATCATAGGAGGTGCAGCTTCCTCATATGGTATAGCTGTGCTAAGTGATTATATACCAATTTAATTATATACCGATACTCTATGAAGTCGTTTTGGTTGGTGTTAGAAATCAGCCGTTTCGTATAGTGGCTGAAATAATTAATCGCATACCCGGTTGTCAAGGGAGAGAGTAAATCATTTGTTTATTGTAGCGCTAGATAGTCTTGTTCATGAGGTTATGTACTTGGTCTTTCTTACACAATCTCAATCCCATCACACTCAATCTCTTCTCCGCTCTTCTTCTCTCTTCTCACTGTAATGTTGGTTACAAGCTGATATATACATTGAAGGGCGTGTTCACCTAGCAAAGATCAGGTTTCCAAGACAGTAACCCCCATGCCAAATGGTCAATGTAAACATTCCTGTGGTTATCAGAGCGCAGCCTACAGAGTGATAATCTAAACAGAGATGTTTCTGTTGTTCTCATAATTTAGGCACATTCACTTCCAAAGAGACGTACATTCATATTGTAAGTGGTAATGCTCAGATTCCACATTGGGAACAGAGAACTACTTTGGGTGGGGGACACTGCTTAGGCAGAGGTATTGCTTATGGAGCTCCTTACTGGGTCAGGTTCATATGCCCTTTCTATGCCTTACAGAACCGCTTGATTTTGCACCAGCCAATTATGAAAGGCAAGGTCCATGACAATCTGAAATCCTGTTTTCTATGATGTTATATCCTTACAAAAGGGATCCACCTGAAGAAAAATTTGCATATTTTAAATGTAGTTGGGTAGGCATAACACTATATAAATGCAAAAATTGGTGTGGCAATTCTAACACAGAAGGAAATTCCCTTCCAATACTGAAATACGATTGCTGACAGAGATGGTTACTGTCTGGAGTCTAAATGCACGATAGACAGCCCTTCGGCCCTACACACTCTTTTCTGGAATGATTTCCATGGATGAAAATGATACCACACGAATGTATTTGCCCAAGCAAAAGAGTGTGAGGAACAGTGTTAGTGATGGAGCTACAGTGTTCGCTAACTATCTATACAACACACTAGGAGCCCACTGAGTTGAAATGTGCCAAATGAGTGTGGAGGTGTAACCCTCAGATCCTCCTGGAACTGGTTGTTGGTGAGTGTTTTAAAGCCAAAATCAAACTTTCCTTTGCAGCTTCCTTAGAACTCCCCATCTTTACTATAAAGGTTAGGCCATTCTCTAAACAATAAAAATATATTTGTAGTTTGGTGACAAGCCACTCAATCCACTGGCTAGCTATGTAAAAAATGGCTGATGCTTTGTGTCAGTTCTGTTACTGGGGCACTACTTAATTTCTCGCTCTACAGGAGGGGAATCTTCCCTCCCTGGACCAACAGGATTCTGATTTTCTCAATGCAGACTCCTCTCAATCTTTAAAAAAATCATAATTGCTGCTTGTCTGCTTTGTGTGTGTACATATTCTGGCTCAGTGAAAAACTGATCAATTACTCATAGTCTACATGACAATGATACCAACTGACACAAATGTAACCAGAAGAGTTAATAATAAAGTAAACAATATATTGTTGCCAGTGGACACCAATGCTTCCAAGGGAAAGCATGTATGCACAAAGGCAACTGTAGGAGCAATACCAGCTATTATGCTCATTCCAGTATCACATCCTAACAGTGTTCATAAACCTGACTTGCAGCACAATGTGAGTTACAACAGGTGTTACCCAATAGAGAACGAGGGAAAACTAGGAAAGAAAGAGATGGAGAGAAGCAGAGGCAACACTGCATCCACACAGAGGGAGAAGAACAGGCCTTGTAGTGTTCTAAAACAACCTGGGAGTATTTTATCAATAATATAAAGAGGGAAGCATGCCATATTCTGACAAAGCATTAAACTTTCATGGCCTTCTCCAAAGAAGCTCAGACTCTGGGCTAGAGGTAAGAAATCATTATCACCTGCACATCTCCTTGTGTGTCAGCCAGGGAGCCCCTCTCTGCCTCTATGCTCAGGTTTGAGGTCTTTGTTTTGTGAAATGCTTCACTAAAAATTATAATAATAGTAATTCAGGAGCTGTACAACAAACATTACATTCATGTTCTTTCAGGACTTTGCTGATGTCTTGATCAATAATTACTAAACACTGTTTCTATTATGTATTATAATTATTTGTTTACGATGAGCAACATTCTTTTAGTTCACACGTAAGCAAAATATAGTTGGATTTTAGGTCTTCATTTTGTTCCTTTTTTATAGGTATTCTATTTCTTAGGCAGTGTTGCTCTCTTGAAAACATTCAGGAACAGTGAGTGTATAGCCAATGTTATGTTCCTTTGCCCTTTATGAAGCATGTCACTCAGTTTATATCCTATTACTTACTATCTTCTATACAATTTTTTGTAGTATCTGAGAAATATTCTCTTTGGATTTAAAGTAAGGTGATGTAGCTATTGAGAACAACATCGGACACTTTGTTCTCACTGTGGTATGTATTTGGACTTCATATCTCATCTTTTTTCATCTGTACAACTGTGATTAAAAGGTTTTGCGTCGGACATCGTACAATTTGGGCAATTTAAAGTTGAGTATTCAGGCTTAGGTCTGTGTGACAACCTAGTGGAAGAGTTATATATGGGTTTTGTGCCTTAGAACAGGAAAATAAGGAATGCAGTGTCCAATTAAATAAAAACATAGCCTCTTCAGATCCAGAGCGCATCATCCAACTGTAAGAACAGATACATAATGGATATTTATGTTGAAGCCATATTTTTTAGATGGTTGAAGAACGGCGTGCAAAGTCTGAAACCAGGAGGGGAAGGAGAGAGTGTTTGTTGAGGGGCTGCCCATCTGTCTGGCAAACTACTAATTGCTGGTGGTAGTGATAATGAAGAGTGCCCATGATGTAACTGTTATGACAGGCAGATCTGGGCTGTTTGCCTCAAGCAGCTCTTAAGTAGCAGTGCTGATCCCAAATCAGCTCCACCATCCGTGCATTCTTGGAGTAACCATTGTGTTCTTAAATGGCTATACTGATCCAGAGTCAGCAGTCCCCTTCTGAAAATCTTGACGTGCAGTAAAGAACCCTTTGGAAGACAATGTGTGATCTAGGGCCAGAAGGTGAGAGAGGTGGAAGGGAAGACTGACCATATCCGCACAGCGACGGTGGTGTATAGGAGGCAGATGCCACTGAAATGAATGAGTACAAGACGAAATGTATCATGTATTTTGCAACGTTTGCTTCAGTCATTGCCAGGGGAGAAGATAATGCTATAAAGGTTGAAAAACTGTTAATTAGAAATGTTACACGTCTATGAATATAAGATGTTGCTTGTTAATTGTGCTGTTCCCTTATGGCACAAACAGGTGGAAACCTAGCACTGCATAGCTGCATAAAATGAATACATTGCAAGCACTTCAATCTCACTCTGTCTCAAATGGGTATAACAAGCCTACATGCTTGACCACAACAGAATATGAAATCCATTTAACAGTGTACGTGAATGAGAACTATTCATATGAATGTGTTAAAGTTTTACTATGACGTCTGTGTGCTAAAAGCAGCAACGTGTGACTCACCCTTTAACTTCAGCATCCAGTTGATATGTGACAGTTCCCTCTAGCTTGATATTCCCCCTCCAGCAATATTACTACTGTGCTTTAACCCGGGTTTTACAGTGTGCGATGACAGCATATAAAAGAGTAATGAAACGCAAGCGAGACTCAATTCAGTCTGCTGACATGGTTAGATGTGGTCTGTATAATCAGGTGTCAAAAGTACTCTTGTCATGTTGACGTTACCTGTTGAGAGGAGCAGTCGTGCAACAGCCAAGATTCAGCACGTTTGGAGAATGCCCAGCGGTCAGACAAAGAGACACGTCAGCTTGATATGACTCTGTGATGGTATTGGTCACCTTGTAAATCGTTGTATTTGTTTTAATCATTTGGCACTAGTTCAGTTCATGCGAGACAAGAAATGTTAAGTAAAGTACAATAACATTGTCAGTGGATTGTTTGAAGGAATTTACATATTCTTCCTTCAGATACACTGTTTTGGTTCCAGGATAAATTCTTATTTACCTGGCCAAATGCTTTTAAATGCTATGAATAACAGTACACAAATACATGATTGTACATAAGTAGCCTAGAGGTGATAGTTAACATTAAAACAAATGGCAACACTGTGAGATAATGGAACTGCAATTTAAGTATGAATAGCCTATTTTTCGTAGACATAAAACAGTAAATTCATATCAAATTCATTTTATATATTTTATATTGATATGTCTAATGATTTACACTGATATTCACGAAACATACATTGTGTGGAACCAATAATATAATTATTCATTTTTAAGAAAACATAGTTTCAGAAGTGAAATGTGAAGAAATTACAGAGAAATCCAGATTCTGATCAGTTTTATTAGAAGACCCCATTTCTGCAGTGTTCCTGTCATCAAACAGGGTTTCATAGAGCAGCATATGCAGCAAATAGGCCTATACCTGATCTAAACATATTAAAGTATCACTTAATATTATCCTCATATATAGTTCTATATATATATAGTTCTATTGATACACAGCCTAGGCTAGCTAGGTTCCCCCATAGGGGGGAACTTTTGTTGCGGAGACCCCACCCAATATTTTATACAATTCTCCTAATAAATATGTCAATTTCATCTACCATGATGAACAGAAAAGCTTGTTATTAGGCTACGACACATACCTGCATTTACAAAACTTCATTGCTGGCTGCTAATGACAGCTTTCTGGGGGGAGTACAGTCAGTTCCTCTCCACTGTAAATCCTTGTAAATCTAAGTAGTGCGCTTCTAAATGTTCTTGTCTCCTGCTCCGTTCAAACTTCGGAGGACATGAGGTCTTGGCCCCACACCTGCCGAGTACTAAGCTCTTAAGACTTGTTGCTGCCACTGTCCAAAGGCCTCCTGGCTGTGTTGCAGGTCAAGCTGATACCTGATGATTCCAGCTGCCCCTCCTCCATCCAGGCAGCACTGAACGTATTTGTGAGAAGTTAGGGACCAGTAGCACTGGGATAATGTTGATACTGACTATAGTAGCACAGGTGATATGATAATGCCAAACGTAATCATATTTTCCTAAGCTGTTACATAAATACGTAATTCTTGCTATGCTGTGTTCCTAATTTTAAGATTTCGGAAGATCTTTAGAAAAGTTATTTATATTTCTACTATTCAACCATCTGTAATAAAAAAAATCCACCGACATGCTTTCAAAGCAGAGAATGTTACATGGTTGGAGCAGTAGTGTGTACTGTGTATAGTGATTTTCTACCCATGCAAACTGTTCAAAGGATCCAGTAACTGGTTACACTGGGTCTGCATTTGCGATGCCAGGTAGAGGGATCATTGTTTGGAAGTGATTGTCAGACCATCTGGTGGTTTACAGCAGAGCTGATGGCTATCTTGCTTGCCTTGCAATGGGTGGAGTAAGTCAGGTTAGATTGACATTTTGAGTTATATCACATTTTGAATAAAAACTTTTTGAAATGTTTCAATTTCATTTAGTCTATCACCAATCATCTGGGTTTATTGCAGTAAAAGTTTTGTGCCTTTCTCTAGGGCTGGCAGTTTGGGCTGGCAGTTAGTGACTTGAAATATTGCTTTATGTTTGGTCAAATGCAATTCTCTCCATCTGAGCAGGCAGCAAACTGATTGAGAAGCTGCTAGAGTCAGCCGAAGGTGGGTAGTGGAATTACCTTAGATTCCTTCCACGCCTGTGGACACACATTTGCTTTTTGGCTGTGGTTGAAGATATGGCAGAGGCTTGGGAATTCAACCTTCTACCATTCTCCTGAATTCTCCATTCTATTCCTGGTGGCTTCTCATTAATAGAAAACAATTGCTTTTCCACCTGTCCCACACTAACTTACCCAAACAGCAGATTTTCCTCTTTCAGTCTTTCATCCTTAATGTTTACTTTCACAGTTAACTTTAATTTCAGAAACAGTGCTTTTTGGAAATCTTCAGACATCTTCACTTGGTCCACATTTTGTGGTTTTACAGACATAATTAATAATTGATTACACCTGTTCTTTTTCCATCAATGTTCACACAATAATCCAAAATGACAAAGCAAAGACATGAAAAAGAGCCTTTATTCAATTTATTCAGCATAGTGTTCTTGGGTTTCCCTGTCCAGAGCTCGTTTTTTGTTCTGACATGCACTGTGAAGGATCTTTTATAGACATCTTTCATGGGCCTTTCAAAATCATGAATTAATTGTATTTGTCACAGGTACACTTCAATCATCATCTCAAGGAAGATGAAGGAAAACATGATGCATATGAACTGTCATTGTGTGTCATGGCAAAGGTTGTGAATGGTTATGCAAATTAGACATACAGGTTTTTGTTATTCATTTGCCAACATTTCTAAAAAAAATGTTTGCTTCATTACCTCATAATAACCAATTTCTGTGTACTGCTGTATGTGTAGATGTGATTTTTTAAATAAATTATGACTTATGTACATTAAAAAACAATATGGAAAAAACTAAAGGGTCTGAATATCAAAAAATAAATCCCACTTGGTTTTTGAACTCAGTAAAGTTTACTTTTACATTTTAGTACACTCTCAGTCACAGAAATGGAATAGACAAATTGGGGTTAAGTCACATGAACACAGGAAAAATCAACATATATAGCTCTATAATAAATAAAGACCACTGCAAAATTATCTGATTCTCTGGTTTTGCTATTCACAGGTATGTATTTGAGTAAAATGAAGTTTTGTTTTATTCTATAAACTACTGACAACTTTCCTGCTGGAAAAAAAAACATTCTCAGATTTAAGGAACATTGTCAGAGCAGAAAGAAGCTGGTGTTCTTCCAGGAAAACATCATACATGGCATGACTCATGCTTCCTTCACAAAGACAAATCCCCAGATCATCACCAATCCTGCACCAAATTTCACAGTGGGTGCAAGAGACTGGGGCTTGTAGGTCTCTCCAGGTCCCTGTCTAACCATTAGACAACCAGGTGTTGGGAAAAGCTGAAAATTAGAATTTTGACTTTACTCCATTACTATATGGTCCAATTATTATGGTCTTTTGCAAATCTTTGAATGACTTCAGCCCTGCCTCTAGGAGCCTGTTTCAAACCATCCTCGACATGCACTTCACTCCAGCTACTGTTTGCCATTCTTTTTGTAGGTCACTTGATATCATCCTACAGTTGTTGAGTGACATTCGAATGAGTTGACAATCATCTTAGTCAGTGGACATTTTTTTTCGCCTTCTGCCAGTCTGTAGCTTTGTTGACCACAATGTCTGTTGCTTGAACTTGTACTTTTGATCCGCCGTCATTGACATTTTCTGGATGGAAGCAACCTGATGCTCACTGTATCCCGCTGCAGTGAGAATTTAATGGACACTGGGATGGAATGGCTTCCATATATGTAGAGATGCTGATTTAAGAAACATTTGGAGTGGTCTCTTGAATCTGTGACCTTTCAATTGTTAGGGAAATGTGTACATACTGCTGTAGCATGGGTTTGAGTCTTCACCAATGCTGTTTCAACACATCATCTCCTCTCCACTTTCTCTCTTGAGAAATTATATATAAAAAAATATAAGGCCTACTTTATCTGCCAGAGGCCTTTTTATAATTTCAGATACTGTAAGTAGCTAATAATTATTCATATTTTGGACAAAATACCTAAATCTATATTTTTTTACTGGTTAAAGAATGTAGTATGTTATAAGTTTCAAGGTTTATTTGTCAAATACACTAAACAACACAGCGTCATCCTGTACAATAAAAAATATACTCAGACAACTAATAATACAGTAGTAGTAAATAAATAATACATCAGTCAATAAATTTAATGTAATTGGGCAAAATGTATTAAAAGGCATTTTAGACACAACACACTCAAAATACTATACCATAGCAAAACATCCTACATCTAAAAAAAGATTGGTTTCCTAAGATCATGGAGTCAATGCGGTATGGTAAATGGATTCCATTTCAATATCGGGGAGTGAGATTCATCATGGTGAAAAATGCTGACTTATCTCTATGATGACAGACTTACTGAGCAGCTAGGGGTTTCCCTTCCAGGCAGACTGATCAGGAACTATTTATCTTACAGGGGACATATTTAATTTTCTTTCTATGTCTGATCTTTTTTTCCTTTCCACACTGTTTTGTGACTGATATCAGATTTTCGCATTGATACTGATGTAGCCTCTGAAGTAGCACACAGACACAATGCTAATTTCCTGTCAGTGGTGGGGGCGCTTGTCATAATAATTTCAGGTCACGTGTGGGAAAAAAAGACCAAGATCTGCCAATTTAGCTGCATTTGTCCACTAATTGGTCTTTTAACCAATCACGTTAGACATTTTCACATCAGGTCATTTGGAAAATGGTCCTACTGAAAATAATTATGTAAATTGGATTGCCTGTCTAAGCGCATTCTTATTGAAACAAAGTAGACTATATATATATATGTATCTGAATTGTGCTCTGTGTCAATGTGAATGAAGCAGGCAACCCAATTCTTACGTTGTTGATCAGTAAGATATACTCAAAAATCTTATCTGATTGGAGAATGCCTAATTAGTGGGGAAACTTATCTCAATTGATATACAGACTGGATTATAACTTATTTTCATTGATTTTGTTTCACTCAAATACATTTATTTCCAACATTGTATAAAGGACAAATTTGTTTATTTTCATGCATTTGATATGGTAAATTTGTTTTGTGTTGATTGGCTTGAGCTTAAAAATGGCTAGTAGAAGCTGATCATTGATCATATCTAGGGAACCGCCCACAGGCATATGATAAGAGAATAGTAATTACTCAAGCGTGTTCATGCATAACAGAAGAGCAAAGTTCCAGGTATGAATGCAAATGTATTACTTGAGTGGTCAAATGAGATACGGTGCAGTAAATCCCTCAATATGTCAGACTGTGATGGAGCCATGAAGTATTAACATATTGACTGATCTCTCCATCTATCAGAAGAATGAGTTTGAATGACATGAAACAAAAGATCAGCCCCCCCCATCTCCACTGCCCAGTGTGTTTTGTTATGGAACAGAATCAACAATTTATCAAATTAACCTTTAATATGCCAGTTTGCCCTATCCCTCGCTCCATGGGGTGTCCTCAAAGTGGTAATGTGAATATTCAGAACAAAATAATTATTACTACAATGGATATTTGTCACTCAAATGGATAAAGGAAAATGGAAGCCAAAGCACATTCTCATTTCTTGGTGAACTGTTGGATTTTATGGGTCCACGAAAAAGGATTCTAGGAATTTAAGCATGGTTTTAGAAAATTATGGTCTGACATCTCTCAGATTACAGTATGTAAAACCTTTCAGGAAAATATACAGTGTATAGTTTCATGTGACATACATGCAATGGTTATGTAATGCCAAACTGTAGTACCTCACATTGATCTCAATGAATGACATTGCCAAATGAGTTGGGTAACCCACTGAAATGGGACAATAATACAAGGACACATGAAATGGGTAGTGTTTAGGGTGATAATGTATTTGGTAATCTGCTATTGACCTCCTTTCATTGCTATATTCATATTCACCGCAGTCAAACCACCAGATTTTATTAATAATGATCTGTGGAAGTGGTAGGAAAGGTTGTAGGGAAAGGTTGATTATGTGAACTTGAATAGATGCAGGCAACATTGTACCTGGTAATACCCTACAGGTATTACCTTATCTTTCTCCCAAGAGTATTGCACTGGAGTAGTTTGAATAATCCAGTAGCTTCGCACCGATCAGCTTTAGATTTCTGCATGGAGGGTAACAATTATTTTACATCACTTGAATTTACTTAAGTGAGATGGTAATGCTTCCAACCTCCAGCTAGATTACACTTGGAGTAATAAATAACATTGATGGGTTAGTAAGTCTGAAAACATTTTCAGGAAGACCACTTAGGAGTTACGTTGGGTAAGATTAGATTCATCTTTGTTATTGAACAGTAACAGTACAACAGAAAATGTACAATTATTTATAATTATTAACTATATGTGTATTACCAGTGGAATGTGTAGATGTGCATTAAAGGCAAATGCCAATAAAGGCAAATGGCATACTAAATGTGCGATAAGGTAAATAAAGGAGAGCAGAAAAAAAACAAAAGTATTTGTCATTGTGTAGGTTACAACTGGGATTACAGTTGTTCGGCTACAAATGTAAATTTCAAAATGGCATTGAAGATGTGCAAACAGGGAAATTAAAGGAGTGATGTATGAAGGTAGCATGTGCACCCAAGATGCAGAGATGGCAGCAGTGAGGTCCCAAGGAGACGTGAGTATCTAACCACTGTAAAAACGCAGGCACAATAGCAGATCTATGGGGGGTCATGCCCCCATAAACAACGATGGAGCTGAAGTGGAGAGAATCTTTGAATTCAAATTCCTCAATGTGTTCATCAAAGATGACCTCACTTGAGTCTAGGCAAGTGAACTCGGCAGTTAAAACTGTCCAAAACGACTCAAGAAGTTTGAAATGTCTGTAAAAACTCTCAAAAATGTATGCAGGTGCACTATTGAAAGCATCCTCTTAGGCTGCATTACTTCCTGGTACGGGGGGTAGTGAAGTCTCCATAGGGTCTTCGGAGCGTGGCATCAGCTGCCATCTCCCCTCCATACAAGGCATCTACAATATACGACGCTGGAGGAAAGCATGGAACATCATCAGCAGTCTGATCACACTGCTGCCACCTGGTAGGCCGGAACATGGAGACACGCACCTCCAGACTCACAGTTGATCTGACCCCTCAAGCCATAAGGCTCCTCAACAAACATGAACCTCTGATGTATTTTCAGGTACTTTTAATGTACCCTAGAATATTCCCTCATGTGCCATTCATAATGATATTACACTCATATATTGATATAATTCAATACTTCTACCCATATTGTGCATTTACCAATGTTATTGCTGTGTTGCTGCAAGTTTACTTTATGTATATTATTGCCCTACTTGCCATATCGATGACATTTAATACTACTACCTGTTTCTTTTAAAATGTCTGCTAGTTTTGCAGTGTTGCAGTTGTGCTCAAAAGTTTGCATACCCTTAGAGAATTGATAATATATGTACCATTTGTAAAGAAAACGAGTGAGCAGGCAAAACACATGTCTTTTATTTCTTATGGGATTAACATTTAACTGCAGGTCATAACAGAATGGCACAATCATAAAACAAACATGGGATCAAAGGAGAAAATGAATTGACCCCTGTTCAAACGTCTACATACCCTTAGTTCTTAATACTGTGCATTGCCCCCTTTAGCATCAATGACATTGTGCAGTCTTTTGTAATAGTTGTCTATGAGACCCCAAATTCTTGCAGGTGGTATAGCTGTCCATTCATCTTGGCAAAATGCCTCCAGGTCATGCAAAGTCTGGTCATTTTGCATGAGCCACATATTTGCGATCTCCCCCGAAACTTCACCTTTTTCTGCTGTAACCACTGGAGGGTCAACTTGACCTTGTGCTTAGGGTCTTTGTCGTGCTGGATTCCCTGTGCATATAGAGCTCACGCACCCCCAAAACATCAGTGAGCCACTACCATGCTGCACAGTGGGGATGGTATTCGGTTCACTATACTGTAAGCCTTGTTGACCCCTCTCCAAACATAGCGCTTGTGGTTGTGACCATAAAGCTCTATTTTGGTCTCATCACTCCAAATCGCATTGGTTCAGTAAAGGCTTCTTTCTGTCAAATTCGACCATGCAGCTCCTTTTTGTTCAAGTATTTTCGTATTTTGCTCCTTGAAACAACCACACCATCTTTTTCCAGAGCAGCCTGTATTTCTCCTGAGGTTACCTGTGGGATTTTGTATCCCGAACAATTCTTCTGGCAGTTTTGGCTGAAATCTTTCTTGGTCTACCTGATCTTGCTTGGGATCTAGAGACCCCCCGATATTTCCTTTGGATATCTTTTTATATCCTTTTCCATCTTAATAAAGTTCCATTACCTTGTTACGCAGGTCTTTTGACACTTCTTTTCATCTCCACATGGCTTAGTATCAAGCCTGCTCAGTGCATCCACGTGAGCGCTATCAAACTCATTGACTATTTATACACAGAAACTAATTGCAATTTAAAAGGCCACAGGTGTAAGAAACTTACCTTTAATTGCCATTTTGAACTGTATATCTATAACAAGGCCAAACATGAATGGGTATGTAAACGTTTGATCAGGGCCATTTGAGTGCTTTCTGTTATAATTATGATTTAAAATGTGAGGGTAAATGGCTTTATATGATCACTATACTTAAATAAAAGACATTTATTTTGCATGATCAGTCATCTTTTCTAAATCAGTGCCACAATTTCACAATATCTGTCACGGTATGCTAACTTATGAGTACAACTCATATCTATAATAACACTCGATTTCTTTTACATATTTTGCGTAATATATTTATCCTTCATTCTGGCTACGTAAATGTTAGATGACGCTTTGTTATTCGATACATTTCACAAATAAACGTTGACAAACTTGAAACGTAATTATTTGTAAGGCTGTCAATATCCATATTTTTAAACAGTGGGTAAATATCTTAAATGGAAAACATCCTAACTATTCACAATTACTGCAAAATTGTTAACGTATTGGCATACTGAATGAAAACTTCACTAAAGTGAACAGAAAAGCATTAAAACACAACTAACAATTACTGCCTGTCTGGGGACAACAGAAGTGATAATTGATCACCATAGCACATTGAGCGTTACCCTTGGATATTACCTTTAATGGGCCAACTCAAGACTGTGTGATGGGGTGCACCCTACTGCAACTTGTCTCTATTTGAAGGTAGAGTTGCCATTAGCCTGAGTCATCAGGCAGCTAAGTAAGTGGACCAGTGTTCCTCTTCCTCCTCTTTCACCAGCCTAAACAGGTGTCTGGTTGATTGATGACTGCCCATCAGCCTGACAGGCAGAGTCACCATTCTCTCCTCTCCCTTGGCTGAGAAATGGACCTGGGTGACCTCTCACAGATTATGATGTAATGAGCGAATCCACCAGAGACGGCCCCACAATTAAATGCCATGAAAATGAATGTTCCTGGTGTACCCGCTGTGTCATGCAACAGTGCCTCCCCCAAAACACCCCCCCACTCCAGCTTCCATTATACCCAAGTCTTTGCT
Organism: Esox niger; assembly: GCA_016801105.1. NCBI lineage: Eukaryota > Metazoa > Chordata > Actinopteri > Esociformes > Esocidae > Esox > Esox niger. Next base: position 10,490 of record JACXGJ010008024.1, on the reverse strand, counting down.
TGCAAACTTTTTATCTTAAAGCACTTTCAGAAGTTCAACTTTATAAAATGAAATAGACCAATAATCATTCTACCTGTAGTTCTCTATAACATATTACTTGTTCAGCACTGTTGAGCGGGCTGTAGTGTAGGTATGTAGGCAGACAGTTAGGGTGAATTTGTCCCATGAAGGAAATAAACTCAGATTGCACAATGTGCTCAACAGATGCTGCTCAGACAACAGATACTGTACCACTGGAACCACAAATCCTATCTTCACAATTGAGCGTTATGCATTGTCTGTGTTAGACAATGTATAACTGTCTGAATCCTAACTGGCTGAAAATTCTGTAGCTATGGTTGCTAATTCAAACTTGAATTCTCAGGAAACACCCCACTCCTGTGGTACCCTGTGTGTAGGTGGCAAATGCGAGAAAAGGAGAGAATAAAAGAAAGCTTGGGAGAGTGGGAGAGTAGGCAGGTAATGAAGTGCAGACAAGGAGAGCCTGTTTGTTCTCTTGTTAACCTCCAAGAGAAGATAATTCAGTCCCAGAGGTAGACTTTAGGCAGAGACAGGCAATGTGCTTTATATTTGCTGGCTGGATGGCCAAAGCCCCAGCCCTTGGGCTTTAGCCAATTTCACAAGCTCCCATTGCCTTTGCATGAAGAGGAGCTATTTTACATAACACAATCTCAAAATGAATTTCTAGAAAAGGTTGTCACACTCCTTGCCTTCTATTAAAATGTAGGTTACACGATTCACAGTTTAGAAGCATTCTTTAATGGAAAATAGGTACGCAACGATATATCGGGGCGCAATCAGATTTCGTTAAATTTGCCCCATATTTAAGACCTGTTGTGATTTTCAGCATTTTCGCTGCATTAATTGTATAGCTGTAATCAATTTTTCAGATTTAGATAATCTGAAAAGTTACAGCATTTTTTAATTTAATTTGTACCAGAGTTTAGAGGTACACAATAAAACAATTGGTATCAGTATGGTATCAGGTGATAATGGTAAATGAATATCGTCTATTGATATCGGCCAATAATTTTCTTATTGGTGCATCCCTAATGGTAAAAGTGAGTGGAACATTCTGGAAAAACACTGTTTGCTGTTTTGCTAAGGATGATAAAATACAAGTACCATTCATGTATATGAATGTTTTGTTCTATGGGCTACCTCTGAGCAATATTAACACATTAACTGTGAGCAGAGACAATACAAAGAAACTAACACAGGTTTGCCTTTAGTCTGGTCTTTTCCTCAAAAACACAGCTATGCATTTTTTAAGCTAAGTTTTTCACCTAAGGGAATCTGGGTGATTCTGAAGGATATGTATGATAGGCAACCGGTACATTACTGTGAGTGTGAATATCTCCATCCTCAATCAATCAGTTAATCAAATGGACTCATCATCTTTTTTCACCAAGAGCGTATACAAACAGTGTTTCCCTCTTTTTGTAATAACAGTGGCAGCCTGCCACTGTTGAATTGTGGTGCACTGCCACAGAAATACTATTTTTATTTACAGAAACTTCAAATTGGTAAGAAATAGAGTGCAGACAGTGTTAATGTAAACAACTGCTGTAGCTGTAACTGCAGATTTTTTTATAGAATATCTACGTAGGCATATAAGCATATTGTTATCCAAGTCTACCATAAAGAGAAGACTTCATGAGAGCAAATACAGAGGGTTCACCACAAGGTGCAAACCATTCATAAGCCTCAAGAATAGAAGGACCAGATTAGACTTTGCCAAAAAACATCTATAAACGCCAGCCCACTTCTGGAACATTCTTTGTACAGATTAAACTAAGATCAACCTGTACCAGAATGATGGGAACAAAAACGTATAGCAAAGGCTTGGACCGGCTCATGATCCGAAGCATACCAGATCATCTGTAAAACACGGGGGAGGCAGTGTGATGGCATGGGTATGCATGGCTTCCAGTGGCACTGTGTCACTAGTGTTTATTGATGATGTGACAGAAGACAAGCAGCCGGATGTATTCAGCCAATTTCAGTGAAGTTACTTGAAGGGCGTATCACTTTACTTAGGGACAATGACCCAAAATATACTGCAAAAGCAGTTTTTTTTGGCAAAAAAGTGGAATATTCTGCAATGGCTGAGACAATCTCTTAATCTCAACCCTATCAACATACATTTCACTTTGCTGAAGACATCTGAAATACCCACAAACAAATAACAACTGAAAATAGCTAGAGTAAAGGCATGGCAATGCATGACAAAGAAGGAAACCCAGTCTTTGGTGATGTCCATTGGTTCCAGACTTCCAGCCGTCATTGCCTGCAAAGGATTCTTGACAAATTATTCAACAAATTAAATTGTATTTATGATCGTGTTGATTTGTCCACTTATATTTGAGCCCTTGAAAAAAAGGTGACTGTGTATGAAAATGGCTGCAATTCCTTAACATTTCAACTGATTTTTTGTTCAACCCCTTGAATTAAAGCTGAAAGTCTGCACTTTATTTGCATCTTGGTTGTTTAATTTCACAACCATTGTGGTGGCGTCCAGAGCCGAAATGATTGTGCAAATATTTGCGGACCTAACTGTACCTTTGTTATAAAAAGGACAGTGTTGATGAGTAGTTGTATTCAGAAGGCTATAGTAAACAAGTAAATTCAAATGTCAGATTTCAGATATCTAGACCTGGTGTTCTCAATTTCCTGTTTGCGTCAATTCCTACAGTTCCCAAGATTCATCTCTTAAGCTGAGGACAATGAACTGTGTCATGGCTAAGGGATACAGCCTGACACAAAAAATTATAAAATAATACAAAAACATCTGACAAATTGGAAGTGGAATGGATGTTTTCAGTATGTGTTTACTATACCTTCTGTTGCACTTACATTCACTTTGCCTCTTTGCCCATTTCGAATTGCCATAGTGCTTGCATTTTTACACATGCTACCTTAGTACATCACTCCTTCATTTGCCTCGTTTGCACATCTTGAATGTGTTTTTGAAATTGCCATTTGCACCCAAACAACTATTATCCCACTTGTAATACACTAACCTAATACATATACAATTGCTACCCTCCTCAAAGTGCATTTTTGCATTTAGTATTGACTTTTGTACTGCATTTGCCTTCATTGCACATTTACATATTCCCCTGGTAATATTCATTATACTTAATACTTGTAAATACTTTCTGCCCTGTATTTGCCCTTCTGGTTAGATGCTAAATGCATTTTGTTGTACTGTGCTTGTACTTTTCAATGACAATAAAGTTGAATCTAATCTAAATTAGTGTCATATATTGAATCGTAGGTCTGTATGACTCATTCAAGATGCATCAAATGTTTGTTTTTCCCTTTGGCAGACTGCACAAAAATGTGAGGGAACTACTGTTATTCACAAAAATATCTGAAAGGGACTAAGTGTCAAAATACCTTCAGATCCATCTGAAGAAATGGCCACTTCCCTAGCTGAGATTTCTAGTGTTTTCTCAGGCCAGCCAGCTTTGATCCGGAATCTGCTGCCATTGGCAGTGTAAGGAGGCCACACGGATGTTATCACACTGCCCACAGACATGTGGGTTAGTTGATAAAGACAGCCTCTTGGGGAGATCCTGACAGTGATGAATCTCAGGCACTGGAACACGTATACCTCCACGGCTCCAGGACCACTTCCTGCCAAGCCATGGAAGGCTGCACAGAAAACAGACCCTGGGATCAAAATATGGAAATAGGATGGATTTCTTTCTCTGATTATGTCTAGGTTATATTCTGCCAATCTTGCCTATGCCTCATACTGTAGGAAAGGACTGCTCAACTCGAGTGCTGTAGGGCTGAAACAGTTCTGGCTTTCATCCTGTTCAGCTTATCAGGCACTAATTTAAACCTGAGACACCAGATGAGTGCAATTATCGGGTAGAAAGGGGGAAATAGCTCTGCTGTATTGTGTGGTTTGTTTGCTTTAGTCTTATTGAACGCCAGAGGCATGTTCCATAATTATACCAATGTGGTGAGAATGCTTACATAAAAAAGTAAGTAGTTTACATGGATGGCATGCAATGCCCTAAAATCTTGGTTATCATTTACTTATTTTGTGGACACGATACCATGATAAGTGCATAAATTACCGATTTGTTCATGTATCAGAGCACTTTATTGAGTCGCCTCAGGTGAAAAAAAACATGGTAAGTTATTTTCTTCCTTTACTGCAGTCATCCAACGATTTTCTCTGTCACCATCTGTTCCTCCCTCAAAGGCCCTGTTTTCTACTTACTACTAACATGGGCCCTGTGTCCTGATCTCATCTACTCGTAAACACATTTCCTGTCAATACATGCAAATTATATTGTCCATGTATTCTTGTAAAAAACAATTAACAAATTGATTCCTTAAGTTAAAAGCTTTACAAGGCAGAATAATAATTTAAATCAGGGCTATTCAAATCCAGTGCTGTTGGGTTAAAACACATCTGGTTTTCTTATTTTCTACTCTGGCTTATTCAGACAAAATCTCTATCATGTACATCTGTCTAGAAACATGGCCAGTCAGAATGTGAATAATATCAAAATAATCACAAAAATTCAAGTGCACACATTTTTGAGAAAAATCTGCAAGCTTACTGCTCTAGCCCCCTACTGGAATATTTATACAAGACAAGCAGAGATCTCCCTCCAACGAGTGTTATTTATAAAGAGTTGAATACAAAGCAAAAACCAATGAAGTGTTGAATAGATCTTGCTTTGAAGCTATCGTATATATCCAAGGCACAATCATTCTTTCGTTGCATTTCTTTTCAGGAACACAACCAGCTATCAGCAAGTACACTTTTCAGATACCTTCGTGACACAAACATTCAGGGTTGCATTGTATGTGTGTTTTAAACAAATAATGTAACCAAAATATACCAAGAGCAAGTCAAATCAACATCCTATTTACTGCAGGGCTGGTCTGCACACAGACACTCTTGCACTGTTCTTTGATGAGCCCATTTCAGCACTATTGATGGAAAGTTTCATGAGAGATTTCTAAAGCAGTGCTACACGGACAAAAGAAGGGATCAAAAAAGAACTATTTCAAAGACAGATATTCTGGTATTATTCTCCCGTCTTTGAGACTTCGAACAAGATTTCTTGTATGGACCTGAAGTAATTTTGTGTATTGTGTAAGTTGTTCTCTGCAGAAATTGCCCGCTGGAATGAGATGTACTGCACATTAAAAGAATGATAACCCCCACTTATCAAAACATTCAGGGAGAATATTCTTCTAAAATTTCAGGTTGGCTGTTTACATCGCGAGAACTGATTGTGAACATATTATAACAGATGGGGTTTTAGCTTGTTCATGTGATAAGACCAATGTCCTTGTGCAAAGATTATTCCACACGACAGGGGGACAGTCCAAACGTCATCCGATTCCACATGGTTGTGATAACAGCCATCAGCTTGTGTTAAATCACGTTAGAGACAGACCTAATGCTGAGAGAAGCTACAGTGGCACTTCTTTTGATTAGTCTCCATCTGTGTTCAATCACGATTGATTCGGTTCTACTATTGAACCTTGGAATACAGGTAAGAACCTACTGAGTGCCGTGCGTGCTTGCGTGCATGTTTTATTGAGTATACATGAACAACATGGTATCCTCTGCTCTGTGTATCATTTTGTCATACAGACACAAATATGAAGCTGAAGATAGTAGAGTGTACTCTTTCTAGACAGTGGTGTACTTATGCAATTGCCTCAGGTCTGGGCATGAATAGTTGTAATCATATAAAAAGCAATTGGACCACACATCCTCTGCAATTTCTTTCAATAACTAGACTATTGGTCCATTTTAGATAGTCCAGATGGTATGAAAGGGTGTTGTTAGTTAGTTTTCATGAAGAACAGGGAATAATAGGTGTCATGATGCTATAATGGGGTAATGTTGACCTAGATAAAAGAGGGAGGGGTTGCGATTCACAAAAATCATCATGGACCAATACTTTTTTATGTTGTGTTTATGTCTATTTCTTCTGGACACTTTTGGTAAGGTTTACTCATTTATTTACTATGCCTTAAAAGAGCACTGTGTAGAAGCATGCCTCCAAAATTTACAAGACTGAATTTTAACAATAACACAACTTGTCTCTTCTAACCAACCAAGACAGGAATATAAACTTAAAACTAACTCCAGATGTTTTTTATAAATCTTACATAAAATATACAGTAATTTTTGTGGCTGCCTGTCCATTAGGGCCAGTGCCCTTATATAAGCGTTTTTCATAAGTGTGTGATATCTACCGACAATGCCTTTTGGAAGTGTTGAAGCACCACAACCCAAAATAATCTGGTTTAATAGAAAATACCAGTTGGGAACCACAACAGTGGCCAAAGACACACAAGGAAACAAACAGTATATACATTTATTTTGAAATTATGTAAATGGGTATGAATTGCTTTAACACAAAGACCACACGCTGATGGGCCGTGGAGGAATGTACCCCAGAAAGGCGGCATCATTTTGTATGCACTTTTATGATTTTTTTTATGCATTCTTGGGTGGGGATGATAATCACCTCGGATGTTGTTAGCTACAGTGGGGAGAACAAGTATTTGATACACTGTTTATTTTGCAGGTTTTCCTACTTACAAAGCATGTAGAGGTCTGTGATTTTTATCATAGGTACACTTCAACTGTGAGAAAAATACAGAAAATCACAAGATACATCAGAAAAGCAGAACTTAATATTTGGTTCAGAAACCTTTGTTTGCAATTACAGAGATCATATGTGTCCTTTAGTTCTTGACCAGGTTTGCACACACTGCAGCAGGGATTTTGGCCCACTCAGGTCTGGATACTGGCTAGGCCACTCCAGGACCTTGATATGATTCTTACTGAGCCACTCCTTAGTTGCCCTGGCAGTGTGTTTCGGGTCGTTGTCATGCTGTAAGACCCAGCCATGACCCATCTTCAATGCTCTTACTGAGGGAAGGAGGTTGTTGGCCAAGATCTTGCGATACATGGCCCCATCCATCCTCCCCTCAATGCGGTGCAGTCGTCCTGTCCCCTTTGCAGAAAAGCATCCCCAAAGAATGATGTTTCTACCTCCATGCTTCACGGTTGGGATGGTGTTCTTGGGATTGTACTCAACCTTCTTCTTCCTCCAAACACGGCGAGTGGAGTTTAGACCAAAAAGCTCTATTTTTGTCTCATCAGACCACATGACCTTCTCCCATTCCTCCTCTGGATCATCCAGATAGTCATTGGCAAACGTCAGACAGGCCTGGACATGCGTAGGCTTGAGCAGGGGGACCTTGCGTGCACTGCAGGATTTTAATCCATGATGGCGTAGTGTGTTACTAAGGGTTTTCTTTGAGACTGTGGTCCCAGCTCTCTTCAGGTCATTGACCAGGTCCTGCCATGTAGTTCTGGGCTGATCCCTCACCTTCCTCATGATCATTGATGCCTAACGAGGTGAGATCTTGAATGGAGCCCCAGACCGAGGGAGATTGACCGTCATCTTGAACTTCTTCCATTTTCTAATAATTGCGCCAACAGTTGTTGCCTTCTCTACAATTTTATCCTATTGTCCTGTAGCCCATTTAAGCCTTGCGCAGGTCGACAATTTTATCCCTGATGTCTTTACACAGCTCTCTGGTCTTGGCTATTGTGGAGAGGTTGGAGTCTGTTTGATTGAGTGTGTGTACAGGTGTCTTTTATACAGGTAACTAGTTCAAACAGTTGCAGTTAATACAGGTAAAGAGTGGAGAACAGGAGGGCTTCTTAAAGAAAAACAAGAACCGGAATTCTTACTGGTTGGTAGATGATCAAATACTTATGTCATGCAATAAAATGCAAATTAATTATTTACCAATCATACAATGTGATTTTCTGGATTTTTGTTTTAGATTCCGTCTCTCACAGTTGAAGTGTACCTATGGTAAGAATTACAGATCTCTACATACTTTGTAAGTAGGAAAACGTGCAAAATCAGCAGTGTATCTAATACTAGTTCTCCCCGCTGTATACGGACTGGCAGGAGTCCTTTTACTGGCAGGAGTCCTTGTTGCTTGGGCTTGGTAAAGATGTCCACATCTTATCAGAGCTAATTGGGTTTGTCTGAGTTATTCGCTGGCCTAAAACAGAAAAAACTGAAAATCCCTGTGGATTTTATAGCACTGGCACCAGGATAGAACAAATCAATGAAAGATTGCCTAAACACTGTAGCAGTATTTAAAGACATGTCTAATGCAAGCTCCTAGGCTGTATAGCTAGCTAAGTGTCCAGCAATACTGTGTTCATGAGTCTCAGCAAACCCTCTCAATTAAATGTACTGTAGAGTTCCATAATGTAAATCGATCATTTTGAGTTTAGAGACCTAAAACTTTATATTATAATAATTTAATGTATGTTAGTGGAATACATGATCTCTTGACAACACATTATCTATAATGACTTTTAGCTTTTATTTTCTCAATTTATTTAAGCCCAGAGGAACAACTATAACTGCTCTCAGCTCACTTGAATCAATACAAAATGCTCCCAAGGTAAACATTGAAAAGGTAATCATAATAATAATAGAGAGACATCTTACAAGACCCCCATCAATTTGGAATGTATCTCTGGAATAAAAGGTATGCTTTACCCTCTGTGCCAACTGTCTTTTTCTGTCTTCTTTCTGGTCACCTCTGCACCCATGGATTTGTTATAATTATAAACACATTGCATGTAATATTTTTGATGGAGCTTGAATAAGTTATTTAGCTTAAAAATGTGTCCAAAACAGCGTGTATTAAATATTTTATGAAACATATATTGTAAAATTACTAGTCATTTTTTTTTTGTTTTGCCAGTCTTTCACTAATTACAAAAACAAAGCATTCCAACTACAATTCTGCATGACACCAATCGATCGCGATTGTCCTTCCCAAAGATTTTATTAAACTCAGATGATTGCTGGCCATTCTTTTCATTTTTATTAGTTCACCACTTCCATTTGACAAAAATATGACCTCACTGTCCTCTATAATAGATATGGGCCTGGCCATTCACAGATGGGTTTAATTATAAAATAAATTCAGTCAGTATTGGCACAATCAGGAGATGCCTGCTGGGATCCCTGCTGTGATATCTTGATTTTGTCAATAGTGACTGAACATTTTTAATTATAACCCACCAGTGTGGCCTGTTGCTTTGAAACTGATTGCCATTTCTTTCATGAATGCTAAAGGGCCTAGAACTGAAGTATTCTTGCGAGATTAAAATGTGTCTATTAACCTGAGTACTGTCCTTTTATGTTCTTTGCGTTACATACACGGATTCAGCATCCAATGTTTTTAATATTTATATAACTAAGTCGAGCATTGTCTACTTTTTTGTATATTAATATTAGCTTTCCACTCCTGGAACTAGCTACATCTGTTTGCGCTAGCGAGCACTTTGCACACGCTAGCTGCATTGTTTCATTAGAAGAATAGCTGATATTACTTAAATCCTTTTCTCAGCTAGCAATTACTACAGATCATGGATTTCAGGAAAAAAATGTATGTTCTGGTTAACTGTTTTGGCCAACTGGCTCTGAATTGATGTATTAATACTTTGTCACATTACTTACATTTGTGCCTAGGCTATTTTATAAAATGAGAGTATCCTGTGCTTAACTTGTAATGAAAAGAGTGCAGGAGCTTTCTTTTCCAAGATGGTCCATTAGACACAGCCTTTATATAGAGGCATTAAAAAACACAATAATAGGCAATGTCAATTTTTTGCCCAGTATAAGGTCCCTATTCTCTGGTCTGATAGATCAACCATCTCTTGCTGTTGTGCCCTTGAATCAAATGGAATAACTGTTATGGTAGGCTACTGTATAAAACATATCAGCCCATCTAACGGTAGAGCTGCTGGATTTGCAGGCATTTTATCCACTACTGAATCACACCTAAGCATTTCAACGGATTGTCCTGTAATTATGTTTAAGGTGCAGTGTGGTTAGAGTGGGACTCAGGTGGGAGCCTGGACACAGCAGCACACAGAGGTGTTAAATGTTATTCTCTGATTCACACAAGCTTCAGAGAAACCATTTGAAACCATGTCCTATTGTTTTTAGATAGGATGCTTTCTGGGATTTTGGCCTCTGGTTTTACAAGTGGCACTGTGGAGACAAAATGGGTCCGGAAGACTGTGCACTATGGACACTGAAAAGTCTGTATAAAGTAGCTTGTTAAGTTCTACCAAGAATAGGGCCTCAGTTATTAGTGGTATTCCAGACAAGGTATTTTTAAGTGGTGCTCATTGATCCATGTTAACAGTGAGCTTGCCACCATTAGCAAGAAGAAGGGAACAGGTCCCCCTTGCCTATTGACATAACCCCCTGTTGTCACAGTGTTGGTTGGAAATGCCCTAGAGAATGTGCAGCAAGTTTAGTGTCACAGACCACTTTCCCCTTGCTGAACCTACCACGGACACCTGTTATGACCCCTGTACATGAAATTACTTTGCTGACTGGAGCATCCCTCAACAATTGTGGCTGATCGGTCTCAAGGGA